>PVLA01013125.1:0-39049 GCA_004027455.1 Hydrochoerus hydrochaeris | reverse complement strand
AATTCATAACTGATTGTGCTGTTAAGAGGTGGGACCTGGTTGAAAGAGGTGCATCACTAGGGGCATGACCTGCAAGGTTATACTCTCATTCTTGTGTCCCTCTCACACACATACCTTCTGACTTTTTGTCTGCCACTAGGTGAGAAGCTGTTTTTCACCATGCCATTTCTGCTTTGGAGCAAGCTTACCACGGATGGAACCTTCTTAACGTGTAAGCCAAAATAAATCTCTCTACTTTAGAAGTTTTGGGTGTCAGATATTATGTCTCAGGGATGAGCAATGTGACTAAGATGGAATATTTGTTCCAATAATGAGGTCATTGTCAGAACCTTTAGAACTGGTTTGTGGGAGGAATTTGGAAAGGCTTAGCAATGCAGGATAGAGAAGCCTTAGAATGCTATAAACAGGGTTTAATGAACAGTTTGATAGGTGCTCCGAAGACCAGAATGCAGATAGGAATAGGTACAGTGAAAGACAGGTAGACCCATAAAGTTTCAGGTGGGAACTTACCTCCATTTTCTCCATATCCTAAGACTGTGAGGCTAAATTCAAATTTGGTGAACTAATGAATCTGATGGAGGAAATTTTAAGCAGCCTAACATGCATGCTGTGCTATGGGTACTGCTGACTGCTTCTAGCTTAATGTAGAGTGGAATCAAATTTCCCCATAAGGTCAACATTGAAACTAGTTTTTGATTCACTTCTCATCCAGTTCAGTTTGCGGTCAGAATTGTTGAAAGAATTAAGTTTTTGAGCTGAGGTGCCACTGTATAATGAGAATGAGTTAATAAAAATTATGCAGCTTAGCCAGATACAAAGTGCATGTAAAGCTGGAGCCAAGGCAAGCTTGGGTACTGAAATGATTAGTATTTTTAAAAAGCCATGTACTTTGTCTTTTTGTGTGTGTAGGTGCCAGGGATTGAACTCATGACCTTGTGTTTGCCAAGCAGGCAGTTACACTGCTGATCTAAACCTCCAGCAAGCCACATACTTTGAATCAGAACCATATAAAAGATGCCTTGAGATCTTCCCAGGAAATGAGCAAACAGCAACCATCACAGGATCAAGGTTGGAAAAAGATAAATTCCTTTCAAAGATTGATTTGGAAAGAGTTTCCCAGGGTTTTCTTCTCATTTGGGTGCCATGTAGGGAATTATTTCCCCAAGTTATAACCATGTAGGGACTCAGTGGCCACTGCAGCCATTGTCCAACTGTCTTGGCTACTGCATGAGGTAGTAGCAGATGTTGGCATCATCCACATGGTGCTAATTTTACATGCACACAGAGTTCAATAATTAGAGGGTTATGGAGGCTTCCAAATTTCAGAGGAAGTTGTGGGATGCTGGGCATTGTGCCCCTGAGAAGAACATGTGAAGTTGTACAAGTGAAGCTGAAAGTGGATTGGAGATCCCAGGAAGATGAAGATGTCGTTATGTTAAATATCTGCTAAAGTAAGCTGCTTATGATGACCATGGTCAGATAAAATAATTCATGTTTTGAAATTGGAATGTTTACCCTAACCCTAACCCATTGTATGTTGAGAAAATTTACCTTTCATTTTTATTTTTACAGGCACTCACAACTTGGAGTTTGCCTTTAATCTGTGAGTAAACTTTTGACTTGGACTTTACAGAAGTGTTGGAACTGTTAAGATTTGGCAAATCCTACAAAAGGACTAACTGCATTTTGCATAAGGAGATGGGTATGAACCTTTTGGGGGTCGGGCAGAATGTTATGGTTTACATCTAAAATGTGTCCCCAAAGGTCTTGTGTGTTTAGAGGTTGGGTTTTTAAAAGGTGATTGGGTCACAGGGCCACTATATTCATTAGTGGATTAGTTGCAGGTGACTATGCTGTTAGGGAGTGGGTCCTGTTTGGAGGAGACGAGTAACTGGGAGTGTGTTCTGAAAGAGTGTATTATTCTCATTTCCTCCCCTCACTTTTCCTGCTTCCCAGTTGCCAGATCTAAGTCTCTTTCATCTGCCATGCCCTTTATGCCTTGGAGCCAGCCTGTTGTGGACTCTGAACACTCTGGAACAGTGAGCCAAAAGAAACCTCTGCCCTTTTTGAAGTTGCGAGTGTTAAGTATTTTTGTCTCACGGATGGGAAAGTGTTGTTAACCTTTCAAAGTCCATTTGATTTCAGCAATTATTCACCTTGAACTTTAATCCGAGTCTACTTCGTCACCATCTATCATGAAAGTGAGAGAGTAAACTACAATGAAAAGGTGGGAAATTGCTGTCAGGAAAAGTGTCATGCGAAAGGCTCACAAATCCTATGTTGTAAATTATTTCTGCTTGTGTACGTGAGAATTTTTTTCTTCTAGCATCAGAGAAAAAATTACACGTTCAAATGTCAGTATTCTAGCATCTAAATTTCTACTTTTCTTTCTAGGAGTTTCTTACACTTCACTGGCTTTGGTGCAGGTTGGAGTTAGGTGAACAGTGCTTGTAGAAGCATCAGGACAGGTGCATTACAGGAGCTTAGGGGATCGAAATGTTAGGCCCTTTTACTTAAAAGTTTGCCTTGGGAGTGGTAGAATGACTTTGAATGAGCCATCTCTAATGCCATTAATTATTTGAAAATAAAGAGTATAAAAAATACAGGCATTGTTTATCTTGAAGAGCACGAGATAAAATGGAGCCTTTTGCCTGGCTCTGGAACTCTAGCATATTAAAATGTGGGAAGCAGTCAGGCGTGGTGTGCACCTGTAATCCAGCACTCGGGAGGCTGAAGCATGAGGATCACTGCAAGTTTGAGGCCAACCTGAGCTACAAAGTGCGTTCAAGGCCAGCCTGTACTACACAGTGAGACACTGTCTCAAAATATACAACAATCCCCCTACCCCCCAAAAATATGTAGCAAGTTAAGATATAGAAAAAGATGGAAGAGGTAGAGCAGTGGAGCACAGGGTACATTGGATAAAGTTGGAGTCTAACTCAAAGACTCACAGGTATGCGTAAGTGGTGTCCTTGACCTGGGCTGTCATTTTCTGACCTTCTATGCAGTTCTCCATTCAGGAAGGTGTGTTGTATAAAACTAAAATAAGAATTTTGCTTTTCTTTTGTAGAGTGGTGTACAACACCAGCATGTCACACCTTAGAGGCTGGGGCTGGAGTGGAAGCATAGAGCTGCCTTTCAGTGGTGAGTGTCACGGCTTAGGCTTGGGTTCTGCCATGGTTTGCGTTCTGCGTAGGCTTAGAAGACTCAGGAGCATACCTTGAGTGGCAGGCCCGATACACCAGCATGCTCACAAAGGCTTCTCTTGCACACTAGACCAGGGTTTACATCTCATTGTCTTCAAAAAGTCCAGTAAAACGAAATAAAAATTTTGGTAGACATACAACCTTTTCTGTGACCTTAGCAGTGTTTCATTCTGAAGAAGCTAAAATACACTTTCCTATGCTCAAATCCACTTGGTTCTCATCTTTCAAATATTCTCATTAAACCTTCTTTTTCATTGTCTAAATTCTGCCCCAATTTAGAATTTGCTCTGCTGAATACACAAATATTTTATTCTGTCAGGAATTGAAAGTACTTGATTGCACAGGGCATATACATTCTTTCTTACTATCATACTACTTTGATTTCTCTCACATCAACATGTAAGTAAGGGATTGATGGCCTGCACTGAAATTTATATGTGACAGATGAATCTACTTTTTTTCTTTTTAATTCTTTAGAATTTTGAGTGATGGCAAGATAAGAAAATCCATGTCTCAGAATTCTTGAGAAAAAAGGAATTTTGAATTGGCTTTTCCACTTTTCTTATTGAGGTAACTCTCCTTAATCTAGAAATCTCCAAAGGAGAGGTAGTGGGTGGAGAGAGGAGAAAGAAGAGAAAAAGGGGGAGGTCAAAGAGGCAGTCAACAGGAAGTACAACCTAAGAAGCTAAATGTAAATATTACATGTCAGATTTTAATATATAACCTGATAATCCTATGACTCATTACCTTCCATGCAAGCTCTTTAAAACCCTGTCAGTGAGTTTAGTGAGTAACTATATTACGGATTTTGTGTGTCTCCACCCAAAACCATGAGGGAATTTAGACTGTAGTTAGGAAGAATTGCGCTCTACTTTGTGCCGTCATGACCACCTCTGTTTACTCTTTCCTCCTCCTTCCTGCATACAGAACATACAAGCTTATTTGACTGGGTCCCACATGTTGTGCATATTTATCTAAATGTTGATTTGCAAATGCACGGCCATGGTAGCTGCTGCAGCTGTTGCTGCTGGCTGGCATCTCTGGACTAGAAGATACCAAGCAGAGTTCTACATAGTAGTGTGAAGAAGATTCAGGTAGGTGAAAAGGTAATACTTCCCTGAAGTGTTTCCACCAAGCCTTTTCTAGCTTGCAAGTATATCTAAGTAGGGTGTGTATCTAGACTGGTAGTGTTTAATGTGTCAGTTATACTTAATTGAAAATAAGCATAATAATGAAGCCAAGTATCCTAAGTCTGAGAGAAAGAAGTAGCCTTAAAATTTGTCCCATTAAATATTAAGCAGGTGAAAGTAGGTGAAAGGGAAGCACTAGGGGAATGACAGGCAAAAAGAGGGAAGAGATGGTTTTCTTGCAGGTCTTTTAAGTGTATTCTTCGGATCCTTCAGAAACAGCATTGGCTGAAGTGGCATGATGGGGGAGCACCAGCTTCAGTCATGCTGTGTGCAATGCTTCACTTTATAGAGTGTCATCCATGTCACTAGAAATATGAATGGCACTAGAAATATGAATGGCACTTCTTGAAGTGGGGTAATGTATGACAAAGACAACCTCAGTGTCAGCCTGGGAGCAGGGTATAGGTACCTGCATGCTACTGCCATTTCTTCAGTCTCAAGCCACCCTCTCACTGAAGATTCAATTCATAGGGCCCTTTTAAAAGCCTTCCATGGGATAAACCCTAAGGAATGAGGTTCCCTGGGGATAGTCTTAGTGTAGGTTCGTTATGGCTTTATATCACGGTTAGAAATGTCATCCGGCCCCTTTTTCAGCTTTGTATAGTACTATACTCAGTAAGGTGATATTCATATAGATTTCATATATGAATGGCACCATCCAAATAGAGTAATGTACAGTGTGAGCAGCATTTATGGTGGCATTGCTAAGTTGGAGTTGAGATTAGTCACTAAGCTGTGTTTTCTGGTACTCAGCATTTAGTGATGGGTCATCTCTAAGTAGTTGGTGCATACCTCATGAGACAGAAATAGAAGGTCCTAGGGAAAGTTTCTCATGTAGGTTTTTCTGGTACTTGTTGCTTTTCCTTCACAAAAACCTGATCCCACAAGGAACATGATTTTGAGTTTCCTTTCTTTCATTCCTTTCTGTCATTCTTCTCTACACAAGGTGAATACACATCCAACTTAAAAAATCCCAAGAAGTTTACACCTGACTGCCCAGGGTTTTTTTTTTTTTTACAATATGTAAGTCTTTTTAAAATAAGTTTAAGCATGTTGCTGAATGTAAAACTTCTTTAAATATGTCCACAAGGTTTAGATGTTCTCCGATTCCTTTGAAGAATCTTGTGTATCTTTGATATCATATCAGTAGGGATTAGAATGGCAACCAACACTTGCTTTCAGAATATTTGCACTTTTTTTGATCTGAACTTTTAAGTTTTATGTGAAAGGTGTAGCAATGACTGTGTTAGAGTCTATATGTATCTCTATGAATAGATACATGTGTGTGTGTGTGCGTGCGTGCACACATGCATGCACGTGTGTATGGACATGTGTATGGGTATATTTATGTGAGCTAACTTCTAATCAAGAGATGTGTTATTCAAAACTTTGTCACAGGCTTATGGAGGCTGGTGAATTCTGTGATCTACATGGTGATTCGGAAAACTGGTGGCCCAGGGAATCTAAAGATATGTTTATAGTCTAAGTCCAAATGCCAGAGACTTAAAAGAACTAATGATCCAATGACCAGCAGATTCAACACCCAAGAACACCCAGTATATCTGTTGAAATACAAATCCATGAAAAGTTATATGAGTTTGAAGGCACATAGCCAAAAGTATTCTCCCAAACTCAAAGGAGAGTCAACCTTCTTATTCTATTACATGCAAACCACTGCAAAGCCTGTTTCTATGGGGAATTCCCTTTGAGGACATAAGTTCCAGGTTATAAGTTACCATGAATCTTCCTGTGATGTACAGAAATAATAGGAACTGTTCAAAGTTCTCTGTATTTCAGAGAAAGAACTTCTTGGGCTGATGAATACACAGGAAAACATACAGACTAGAGGAATAGGGCATATTCCTCACCTCAGCTACTTAGGAGGCTGAGTTAACAGGATTTCAGGTTTGAGACCAGCAAGGGCAAGTAGCAAGACCTTTTTTCCAAGTAAGAAATAAAATTGCTAAAGGTGTAGTATAGTAGGAGAATGCTTACCGTACATACATGTGGTCCTAGGTTCAATTCTCAGTCCCCCTTAAAAAAAAATTATAATTGACCTTCACAGACAACATGAACTTATATACATAAAAACCTAAAGAATTAAAAAAGCCCATTCATCACTCTTGCAAGGTAAATGTTTTAATAAGTTGAAGTATAGAGCATTAAAAATAATAACATTTGGGAAAAAACTTGAGCTTTAATTTCTTTCAACATGTAATGCAGTTTGAAGTGTGTACAGGTTTTACAATGCTGTGTGAATTGTTGTATATATGTGTATATATATATATATATATATATATATATATATATAATACCTCAGTTATCAAACTTACTTTGTCCCAAATTTGTTGCAGTAATTAAAAGTTTGAGAACTGACATATTTTCCCATAAGAAATAACAGAAAATCAAATAATTGATTCCGAGGCCCAAAAATTATAGTTATAAGTTCATTTTCCCAAGATTTCAACAACTTGCATGATGATTTTTCTTTAACTCAGATTTCTTCTTTATTGCTGACATCACTAACTTTCTTTAGAGACATTTTAATGATATTTTACATACAAAAAGGAAAACCAAAAAAAGGATGCTGAATATTTAATGCAGTAACACAAGCATTATCTGTTTTCTGGGTGAAAGCGCTGCTTAGACTGAAGCATTGCCCCTTTGTGTCCTGGGCAAGATGCAACCCTTGACTTGCTCTCAACCTGCGTGCAGCAAAGTTACCAATACTAAGTTGGTTCCCCCCCCCCCAAGTTTGCTGTTCAAGTATGGGAAGTTTGAGCTTGGTGCTGTTCAACAACTGAGGGGTCAAATTTATTATGTTCTTAAATGTAGTTATTTTATATCACAGCTATTTAGCCCAGTTTTTCTACAGATACTAATAAAAATGTTTTAAATGCTCTATTATTAGCTCTAGATTCATCTTTTTCCTTTCATGTTTTTCAAATACTTAATATAAATCTGTCATTTATAAGTGTACCTCGGTGAAGTGTATTTCAGTTTTGTGTGCCACAGTCTTTTAGATTAGTATCTTTCGCCCTTTGCTGTGCCCTTTTAAGGTTGACACAATGCCTTCAGAGGCTAACACAGAAGGGTAAAGGAAGACTCCATAGAACCCTGAGAAGAGACTGAAACTCTTTTCGATCCTGTCTGGAGTCACAGCTGAAAAAAAAAAAACTAAAGTAGTACCCTTAACCGTATATCTTCCTCCATTTTTACCTTTTTTTTTCTTAAACTTACATTATTTGTCTTATAAGTAAACACAGAAATTCCGTATTCCTTTTTATAATTAAAAATACCTTTTACTAGAGAAGTTCTATTTCCACAGTTAGCTAAACACAGGTACAAATGACCCAGTTCAATCATAGATGGAGCTGCATTTATGCTGAAGTTTAGTGTTACTGAGTCAGCTCAGCTTCTCTATGTGTTAGCTTTCGCATGAGAGACTCTCAGATTTGTCTCCTGGGACCTGAAAGACTTCCAGAGATGAATTTTACCTTTCAAAGATTTTGATCTTAGTGTGTTTAGACAGCTAGGGATGTTACAGGCAGCTTCAAAAACTAACAAATGTCATGGCTACACCACTGTTCATAGATTTATGCCCACACTATCCCAAGAAGTGGTACAAACTTCCACAAATCATAGTGTTCTTACAGATATTTTGGAAATATTTATCAAACCTGCTATAAGTTTTACCACAAGCCAGTGGTTTATAAAATAAAAAAATCTAGGGCCACGGATTTAACTTAGTGGCACAAATGCCTGCCTGGCAAGCACAAGGTCATGAGTTAGATTGCTGGTACCAATAAATAAAATAAATTAAATAAATAAAACAAAAATCTGGTGTTGCATTTTGGTTTCCTTTTTTTCCAGTAAAGTGGTTTTGCCAGGGACAGCCCAGATTCTTAATCCAGTGCCCACAATAATAAGGGCTCTCCAAGAAAAATAGAGGTCAAGAGCCAACATGGAAAAGGCATTTTACCTGTCAGAAATTTTCATTCATTTTATATTTGTTTCTGTGGCCCTGAAATAACTTTACATTTAAAATTGTTTCTGTTTTTGTCTTGTCTATATATCTCAGGCTCTCTTGAACTTAACTATTCATTCTAGGCTGGCCTCAAATTCACAGTAATCTTCTTGTGTCAGCCTCCCAACTGCTAGAATTAAGGTGCACATTACAACACCTGGCTTAAAGATGTTTTTATATTTTTCAGAGAGGATGTCAGCTAATAATGTATTATCCAGTCTAGTCAGAACTTAATTTATTTTCATTTTGAGCTTTAGCATATATTGGTACTTTTTGGTGAAAGCAGTATACTTGACCAACCCATTTTTAACAAGTCTTTTCTTCATTTCCTTTGAATCAGTTAAGAGATTGCTGATAAATTACTATTTTCAGATTTTAAATTTTCTCTTAATTACCTGAAGTTATAGTGATGGATTATTGTGACAAAAAGTTACTATTCAGTATTCTATTGTTTCATAAGGAGGGTTTTCAGGGTGACAGTTAAATGAAATAATGATAAAGAAATATGGAGCATTAGGGATTGATGGTGACTTATGAATAATATCAATAATAAGGGAATTTATACCAATAGGGAGCAGAGTCCCACTTTGCATTAGATAAGTTATGCTGTTTCTAATATCATAATTATACTTTCTTTTTTTGATTCTGGCAACCACTTTAATTTTTTAAATTGGTTTAGCGGTATGTATACAAATGGTATTTTTCATATAAAATGTTTTGAAATGTATATATGATATAGAATGTTTAACTACAAATAACAAATGAACTATATGTCACATAAAATTTTTTTCTTTTTTGAACATTTTATTTCATTCATTTATCTTTCTAGTACATGGCATTTACAGTCATCTTAGGAGTTCATGTGTTTGCTATATCTTGATTCTTTTATTTAAAGAAAAAAATGAAACAGAAAGAGGGTACAAATAATACATAATTTAAAAAAAACAGTAAGAAATCACTAGTTGATAATTACGTATTTTCCTCCTAGAAGTAACTGTTCAAGTTACAAAAGTAAATCATAAAAGTGAACCTTCAAACAGTGAGACTTCAATCAGTTCTGTTCATCTATCCAATAAAAATTTAGTAATATGGCCATCAATCCTACACATCCAAACATACATGCAGTTATATCCTTTAGACTACTTTCTTTTCCTCTCTTTTTTTACCATAACTAATATCAATTCTTTTAAACTGTTTAGAAGTTCTACACATGTATAAGTCTCTACATGTATATCCAGCCTTTCTGTATTAGAAGGAGAAACAAATCAAAACAAGTCAACAATATAAATTCCTAGAGAAACATGAAAAGGACATATAAAACCACAATACTAGGTGATCTACGGTAGTTACTCTGATGTCTCTTGTTGTTTTCAATAAAATTGTCTATATCATCAGGCATAGTATTAAACATAGCAGTACAAAGCACTATTAATAAAAACCAAACTTTGGAGACATTATAAGACTTCAAAGGCAGTTTAATAATCAAACCAGAATGGGTTTTCTATTGAATCTTGTCATCTTCAGAGTAGTAGTTGCCTCTATACTCAGAATTGATACTATCAAGCATACCAGATTCAAATAAAATCAGTCAAGACAAAACAGCGATATAGCCAATCTTCTTTGCCTCATCTCTGCTATGCTATTTTTCTGTCCTTGTTGTCTACTTTTCTCATTCATTCCACTGTCTGCCCCTTTCATTGAGGCCTTTCTGCCATTGTTTGTGGAATCCTGGTGGTTTTCTTCTCTCTCTCTAGAATGTCCTTCAGTAATCTTTGTAGGGTTGGATTGGTGGTCATAAACTCCCCCACTTCCTCTTTGTCATGGAAACATATTGTCTCTCCAGCAATTTTGAGAGACAGTTTTTCAGGGTACATCAATCTGGGTTGGAGGTTGTTTTCTTTCAGGGCTTGGAATATTTTGCTCCAAGCTCTTCTTGATGTGATAGTTTGCATCAAGATGTGTGCTGTGATTTTGATGAGTTTTCCTTTATAGGTAATCTGTTTCTTTTCTCTGACTGCTTTTAATATTCTGTTCTTGTGATGGATTTTTGGGATCCTGATTATTATATGTCTGTGTGTATATCTGTTTTGGTTGTAGCTGGCTGGAGTTTTATATGCCTGATATATCTAAACATCACTTCCATTTCCTATGCTTGGGAAGTTTTCCTTAATTATTTCTGTGAATAGCCTTTTTATTTCATTTGTATTTTGTCCCTGCTTCTTCATTCACATTTTTTATTCTTAAGTTATAAATCCTCTTGTCATCCTCTAGCCTTTGTATTGTTACCTCCTGGTTCCTTGTTATTTTTAAGAGTTCCTTCCTTTTGTGATCATATATTACAAATCTACAAGTTTTGAAAATCTGTATTTAGTTTCTGTTAAGAATTTTTGACAGCTTTCAATGGAGTTTTTGTTGCATTATTTTTTTTGCATTATTCAAATGAGAGAAACCAACTAGAACTTAAGCTTGTGTGTCTGTTCCATTTCACTTACCATTGTTTTCCTGGTGTATCCATTTTCCTGCAAATGACTTGAGTTTCCTGATATTCTCTTTGGATCTGTTTCATGTATTCTAGATTTTGTTTATATTCTTTGTCAAAGGCTTCTCTCCTTTCTCTGGATTCCTCTATTCTTCCATTTGTGTCTTCTTGAGGAGTGCCCAGCATTTCTTTTATTAATCTTCTTATATCTTGGTTCATCTGAGTTAGAATTTGAGATTTAAATTCATAGATGAGGTCACAGAAGTATTTCTTTATTGCTAGTGAGGCTGTGTCTGATAATGCATGCTTTCTGCCCTCAATCTCCTCTGCATTCACCTCTCCTGGACTTTTACTCCCTGGATGAGTGGTTGGAGGCTTTTTGCTGTTTCTTTGTCTTTTCATGTTTTTGGTTTCTTTCAGACATGCGAATGGTGGAGTTCTCAGGACCCTTTTGTATTTCTTACAGTTTTTCTGAAGTGTGCTGGCTAGGGGATTGCTGCTTTCTCCAGCCTGTTGTTGATCTCTATCTTAATTCTTTTTATCCCCCTTCTACTCCTCACACAGCTCCCTGCTTCCTTCCTTAGACCTCCTTCCCCCATTTTCATTATTGTTATTGTTATTAATATTATTTTTTAGTTCATGTTTGTGACATACAATATTCACATTCACTGCTGGTTTTTGCTACATGTACATGATACATATAAAATCTTTGTACATCTTCTCCCCCCATCCATGTCCCTAGATCCATTTCCTACTCGCAAATTTCTAGCTCCCTTTTTCTTTTTATCATTCTTTTATTTTGATCTTACTTTGCTCTTTGCATTATTTAAATGAGAGAAACCATGTCGAATTTAAGCTTGTATGTCTGTTATATTTCACTTACCATTGTTTTCCAGGGGTATCCATTTTCCTGAAAATGACTTGAATTTATCCTTTGTAACTGAATAGTGTTCCATTATATACAGATACCATGTTTTCTTTATCAATTCATCAGTTGATGGATACAGCTTCCTGTATTTAGCTATTATGAATGGTGCTGCTATAAACATGGATATGCAAGTGTCACTATAATATATTAAGCTGTTTGTATAAGGATACCTTGAAGGGGAATAGCTCAGTATAATGGAATTTCTATTTTTAATCGTTTGAAAAATCTCTGTACTTGTTTCCACAATGATTACACTTGTTTACCTTCCCACCAACAGTGTAGAAGTGTTCTTTTTTATTACAGCCATACCAACATTTGTTGTTACTTGATTTCTTGATAATTACCATTCTTTCTGGTGTATGGTGGAATTTTAATACTGTTTTAGTTTGTAGTTCTCTAATGGCCAGAGATGTTGAAAGTTTTTGATACATTTATTGTCCATTTGTACTTCTGAGAAGTGTCCATTCATTTCACTTGCCCATTTTTAAGTCATCTTTTATGTTGAGTGGTGCAGTTTTTGTGCATTCTTTATTTTAGATATTAATCATCTGCTTGAGAAATAGGTAGCAAAAAAGAAATTTCCATTCTGTAGGTTGTCTCTTCATTCTCAATTGTTTTTATTCTGAGAGACTTTTTAATTTGATGTAATCCCATTTGTTGATTCTTGGTATTAATTTTTGTGTAATTAGAGGTTTCTTAAAAAAGTTCTTGCTTAGCTTCCAAAGAAACCACCAACAGAGTGAAAAGAAAACTCTCAGAATGGGAAAAACTTAGCCTACTGTCCTTTACACAAAGGACTTGTGTTTAGAACATATACAGAATTAAAAAAAATCAATCTGCCCCCAAATTGGAAGACTCAGTCCAAAAATGGGCATGTGAGATGAACACATACTTTTTCTGATGAAGAAATAAAATTTGCAAATAAATATATGAAGAAAAGCTCAACATCACAAGTTATTTGAGAAATACACATTGAAACAACATTGAGATTCTATCTCACTCCAGAAAAGGATGGCTGCCATCAAGAAATCAAGCAATAGTAAATGTTGGCGGAGCTGAGGGGAAAAGGAACCCTTCTTCACTACTTATGGGAGAGTAGACTGGTGTAACCACTATGAAAATCAGTCTGGAGATGCCTTAAAAAACAAGTATTTGAGGTATCATTTCATCCAGCTATTGCTTCTCTGGGTATTTTCCTAAAAGAATTGAAAACATCATGCCATGTCACATTTATATCTGTGTTTGTATCAGCACAATTTGTAATGGATAACTCTTGGAAACAATGCAAGTGCCCATTAACTGCAAAATGGATAAAAAAGTTGTGGCATTTTTATACAGTGGAGTATTACTCAAAGCCATAAAGAAGAATGAACTAGAGGCTTTTATAGATAAATGGTTGCAACTTGAGACCATACTCGAGTGAAATAAATCAACCTCATATGTAAACATACTGTATTGTGTCTCCCTAGTGTAAAATAAAAAACTGAAAGGTAATAAGATCCAAAATATACAGTAGATAATTTTGAAAATGGAAGGTAAATCAAATGCTCAAAAGGAAAGAACAACTGAGATGGGAAAAGGAGAAAAGGAAGGAAAAAATATATATGTGTGTGTGTGGGATTGTATATACACAAGATAGATAACTGTATATTATCTCTGTAAGTTAATCAAAAGAACAGTTTGTGCTTTTCGTTGTTTGATCATTTTTTTCATCCCTAAATCTTGTAATCTGAACAAATACTTTAAGGTAACATGCAATATATTTACTACTGTTAATTTCCTACTACTTGTTTGAAATTCTGTATCGTTTCTTTTTTTGTTTTGTTTTTAAAATAAATAGGTTTTGCTTATGCATTGGACTTAAAGATTTTATCTTTTTTATCTTCTAGTAAGTCTTCTGTTTGTTTTAATATTTACATTTTTATGTATTTTGATTTTACTCTAGTGCATGGTGAGATAAAGGAATCCAGCCTCAATGTTCTGCATATAGGTAGTGAATTTTTCCAACACCATTTTATAAAGTCTTTCTTTCGTCCAGTGTATGCTTTTTGACCCCTTTGTTGAAGCTCTGATAAATGAGTGCATCTGGGTATGTTTCTGCATCTGCTATTCTATTCTGCTAATCTACATACCCATTTTGTTTTAGTATCTTGTTCTTATCATTGTAGATTTTTAATATAATTTGAAGTCAAGTATTGTCATGACTCTTGCTTTGTTTTTTCTTCTTGTGCAGTGTTGCATTGCATAGCACTGTTTTGTTTCTGAGACAGGATCTCACTCTGCAGTTTATGAACTCATTTTGTAGCCCAGGCTGGCCTTGAGCTTGCTACAATACTCATGCCTCAGCCTTCCAAGTGCTGGGATTATAGGAGTGTACCACCATGTGGGGTTAGGATTGCTTTTTTTTATTGAGGGTCCCTTCTCATTCCACATAAATTTTAGGTTTGTATTGTTTAGTTCTGTGAAGAATGCTGTAAGTACTTTGATTGGGTTTGCATTAAATCTATATATCAGTGGTGGGAGTATTGCCATTTTGACAAAGCAGTTCTGCCTATCAGAGAACAGGAACACTGGTCTTTCCTTTGTCTGATGCCTTCTTCAGTCTCCTTTTCCAGAGTGTTGTAGCATCACTATAGATAATGATAGCATGTGGTGTAGTTCTGTAATGCAGGAGAAAAAACTTTGAATGATTTTACCTTAAAAAAGTGATAAATGTTTGAGGAGATACCTATGTGTGTAACCCAATTTAAACTGTATACTGTACACATGTAACAAAATAACACTTGGAAACCCATAAATATGTGCAATTTTATGGGCCAAATAAATATAAACCCAGCTAGTTTATGATCCAGCAGATCTATTAGTAAGTATATGTTCAAGAAATAGAATTATTATGTTGAAGTCGTAAGTTCATGTGGTTCAAAGGAAAATTGTTTTATTTTTCCAGTACTGGACATTGAACCCCAAAACGTGCACTTGCCAGGGAGGCAACCATGCCACTGGGCTAAATCCCCAGCCCAATGCAGCACTATTTATAATGGGCAAAATATAGAATCAAAGTTTACATTATGTGCATATCCACAGTAGAGTAGTACTCAGCCGTGAAACAGAATGAAATTCTGCCATCTCAAAAAACATAGGTGAACCTGGATGATATTGTATTAATTGACAAAACAAGGAGCAAAAAGACAAATGCTACAAGATCTCATTTCTGTGTGGAATTTTTTAAAATTACATTTTAAAGAAAAACTATATAATGATACAGAATTTGAAAGCAAGATAATAGGAAATTAACAATGGTTAATACATTATATATTGTTAAAAATAATTGCTCAGATTACAAGACATATGCTTGCAAAATTGATCAAACAGTATAAGCACAAGCTGTTATTTTAATGAACTAAAAATTAGTAGTATAACTATCTTAGGTATGTTTGTGAGTGTGTGTGTGTGTATGATTTTTTAAATTGTTGTGTCCTTTCCTCCACCCAATTGTTCTTTCCTTCTGGAAGTTTCTTCCTCTTTCACAATATCTGTTTTACATTGTTGATATTATTAACCCTGTTTCTTACACTAGGGAGACAATACAGTGGTTACACATGTGCTACTAATTCATTTCACTTATAAGTTTTGTCTCTAGTTGCAACCATTTATCTATAAAAGGCTTGAGTTTATCCTTCTTTATAGCTGAGTAGTACTCCATTGTACAAAAAATACCACATGTTTTTATCCATTCCAGGGTTGATGGCCATTTGTGTTTCCAAAATTTAGCTATTACAAAGTGTACTGCTATAAACATGGGTGTGCATGTATATCTCCGTGGTATGTTGTTTGTAATTCTTCTGGGAAATACACAAAAAGAGAATAACTGGATAGAATGGGACTTCCAATCCTAGTTTTTTGAGGAATGTCCACACTGATTTTCCACAGTGGTTGCACCAGTTTACACTCCCACCAACAGTGGAGAAGTGTTCCTTTTACCACGCAGTCCTGCCAGGATTTATTACTGGTTGATTTCTTGATGATAGCCATTCTTTCTGGGGTGAGATGGAATCTCAGTGTTGTTTTACTTCGCATTTCTTAAATGACCAATGATCTTGCTTCTTGATCCATTCTGCTAGTCTGTTTCTTTTGATTGGTGAATTGGGACCATTTTCATTGAAGGTTATACCTGATATGTATTTGTTTGCCCTTATCATGTTATTTTCCTATTGTTGGTTTCTCCCTTTTTCTTGTGTCTCATTGCTTGTCTTGCTTGGTGGTTTCTTTGTGTTATTTTTCTTGGCGTTGTGGCCATCTTTGTTTCTGTCTGGAATATCTATATGTACCCTTTGTGATGTTCATTCCATGGTCATGAATTTCTTTAGTTGTTTTTTGTCATAGAAGCATTTTATTTCTCCATTAATTTTTAAGGAAAGTTTTGAAGAATACATCAATCAGGGTTGGAAGTGATTTTCTTTCAGGGCTTGAAATCCTTTAATCCAGGCTCTTATTGACTTGAAGTTTTGTGTTCAGAACTCTGCCATACTTCTAATGAGCTTTATGTTTTGGGTGATCTGTTTTATTTTTCCCTCTCTGGAAGCTCTTATGCTTTTCTTGTGCTGAATTTCTTGAATCTTAATTATATGTCTGGGTGTAGATTTATTTTGGTTTTGGTTAAGTGAAGTGCTACTTTTTGACTCATTTATTTGAATGTCAGATTCTTTACCCATGCTTGGGAAATTCTGTGCTATTATTTCTGCAAATAGTGTTTTTTATGTCATTTTTATTGATGTCTGCTTTTTCATTGACATTATTAATTTTATTTGCATTGTCTTGAAGCATTTAATTGTAATTTCCTGATCTTCTGTTCTTTTCAAGAGATATTTCTTGATTGCGTTTTCAGCGTAGTATAATTTTCAGCATATAGGTCTTTTATATTTTTAGTTAGGGTCGATTCCTAAGTATTTCATTGTTTTTACATGTTATTTTAAAGTGCGATAATTGGAAAGGAATTAGCTGGAAGAAAAAGGCTGATCATGCCAGGTATGGGAAACTGAAGAAGCAGGGTAAAAAGAAAGAAAAGTATTCTAAGGGAGTTTTGGAATTTGTTCTTTCAGTTTGGGGATGCAATTAGTTTTGTGTGTCTGGAGTTCTCCGATCATTTTGAAAAGAGAGAAAAAGGAAAAAAGGAAGAAGGAGAAAAAGGAAAACAAAAAGAAGACAGAAGAAATTAGAGTAATGGATCAGTTACCCAGTCCTGGGCTTTTCTCTACATTAGCTGTTGGTCCTGTAGTGTGGTAGGAGGATCCAGACCCCTGGATTCTTCTGGGGGAAGCTGGTACCCAGTTGTGGGCATTTTCCATGATGGCTGCCATTCCCATGGTTTGGTGGGAGGATGCAGATGCCTGTGTTCCTCTGGGGAAACTGGTTACTGTGTCATGGGCTTTATCCTGTGTCATGGGTTTTTCCATGTGGTATGTGAAATTATTATAGATAGCTAAGCTAGGCCCTCAAGAGCTCTGTGCAGAAGACAACTGTGGGCCAGGCTTTAAGCAAAAGAAATACTCACCCATGTACTTCTGGGTGTGGTACTCTGGGATGAACAGCAGAGACTGATGTAAGTAGGTATCAATCACCTAGGGATATAGGACCAAACTTCCTTAACCTACCCCTTCCAGGAAAGACCTTGTCTCCCCATGTGTGCTTGCTAGGTGACTTGCTACCCAATTTGATCCACATTTAATAAGTATTACCAAGTGATATACTTGTAACCTTATTGGTTCACCATAGTTTTGTCCCACCTCATACTCACCTTATGATTTCCCATTGAATCAATGTTACTTAAGTGACTTTGCTTAACATCTTATTGAATGGTTATAGTTCTGTCACACTTTAAGCCCATGTCACCTCATGCATTTGCTCAATAAAACACCCTTGACAAGTGGGGTTGGTGGGAAGCCCACTCTCTGTGTCCACTCCCGTCCCTCTCAAACAAAATCTTTTTTTTTCTCTCAATAGATTCTTCTTGCTCTTAATCTCCATTGATCCTAGAATTCATTTCTGAATGTTAGAGAACATGAACTCAGCCTTTTGAACACCTAACAGGCTGGGACTTTCATTCTCCTATGTCATTTGGAGATTCTACTGAGATGTTTGGACAGAGGTAAGAGTTTTCTTTTGTTTCATAGATCCTGGATTATGACTTGCTTAGAGAATCAAAAATTTTATGATATTAATATCTTTGCCCTTTTTATACTTGGCCATGCTTTGTATCAGACAAGTTTTTAAGAAATGATAAATTTAAATTGAAACATGGGAAGGTCATAAACTTATAGTACTTCTTTAAAGGGACATTTTATTCTGTTCTGTATATGTTGCATTGTGACTTATTTGCTAAAATTCCCAGTCTTCCTTGTTTTACCTGTTTGACTTATTTGACTACTGTGGTTTATTATATTCCCAGTGTTAGGAAAACATAATATTAGAACATCCCTTAATGGGCTTTGATATAAAATGGGTTTTTTTTTCTGTATCTTGTTTCTATTTTTTTATATTTAAATTAAAAAAAATGGAAAGGGTCTCTCTATGTAATGTAGTTCATTCCTAGAAAATATACATACCTATCAATAAACAACCAGACTCCTTACACCAGTTAAAAGACACTAGGTTGGTGGCTGTTCTTAAGACTTGGATGACAGGTTTCACTTAAGACATACTGACTCTGATCCTCCTCTACACTCGAGAGGAAATGTCAGGCCTGCCCTGCTTCAGTTTCCTTTCTTGTCTAATCATCTTCTAGTTAGGAGGCAATCATAGCTCTTAAGATTCCAGATTCATGCCTTTTCAGGCTGAGAATGGCAACTAGGTGCAGATTGTCCCTATAACTCACTGTGAGCATGCGAAGAAAAGACTGCCTTTCTGGCTTTACTTCTAATCTTTCCCTGCTGCGTTGTACTTTCCTTTTTGGATACATGTAAAATTAGAACGAAAAGAACTCTGAACTGTTTCAGTCTTTTCCTGTTATTCAACAAGTAAGTGAAGCCCATAGAAATTGAGAAGTTGCTAATGTTGAAGACCAGGAAGTCTTCTTACATGAGGAACACATACCCCATATCTGGGTCAGATGAGATACCAGAAGTTTGATTATGAGAATACACATGAAAGCCATGTCTCAGCATAATGTTCTCGGCAGAGTTCCCTTCAGAATCTGAATGTGAGACACAGTAGAAAAAATGACTCCTAGATGAAACCAGAAGGAGCTATTTTCAAAACACCACACTTATTGGACCAAAGCACACTTAGCCTAATGGAGGATTTTAACCTTTCCTCTTCTCTTAGGTCTAGTTATCATTTATGTGTGTAGGACAAAATATTTTGACAATACGTTGTAGACTATGAAACCTTACAAAGCACTGGGTAATGATTTTGGTCAGATGTTTACCTATCCTTTATAGAACTTTGACAAACAGTGGTTACTCTGCAGTTAGTTAAATGCTCTTAGATCAGCTGCTACTCTTAAAGCAGGGGAAAGATTATCCCAGCATCTTTTTGGTCAGTTCTGATTCAAGCCAAAGGCCAGTGGAATACTAACCAGACAACTGGATTCCTTTCTAGAGAACAATCTCATGTTTCATGGATCAACAGAAACAGAATAAGTGAGGTGTTTTCCAGGGCTGTTCTCTGGCAGATACCCAAATGTTAATCAGTAGAAATTGGCTTTTGATCACAGAAAAGTCTTATCTATAATTTTTCTGTTCTTGCTATTAAGTTAGAAACCCCAAGTTTCTCCAACTTGTTGAAAGTTAACTTTAAAGCTACCTTTTCCTTAGACTTCCCCTCCCTCCATAAATCAGGCTTAGGCACTGGCAATGCCTGTTGGCTTTTCACGGAGAAAACATCAGGGCAATAATTTACATTTGTGCCTTATATATGCTGTGACAGTAAGAAAGAGGTTATAGACATCCTTTTCCTCTTGTGTGCATAGAAGACTAATAAATGTGCCTTAATTAATATGTGAATTGTAATTGATAGGTGATAATACAAGTGTAACCTGTGAGCTTGAGAGATAAAATTTTTAAATCGACTGAAAGACATACCCTTTTCTTGGTGCTAGAAAATATTGCCTGGGTGAAGGTAACACAAGTGCCTTGGAGGCTACTTCTCAGGCAAACACCTCCAAGCCATTTGTTTGCTTTGATCTATAAAGGTGATCTCCTTTGTAAATGAAAATATGTCCTTTGATCTGTATGCCCCACCCTCTTTCAAAGAACTAAAAAACTAGTGGGTTAAGACAAAGTTATGCTTCCTTGTTTAAAACATTACTGTCATATTTGAGACCAGTTTAGACCAGTCCTATAGGAATCAGTTCCCCAGCTCCCTGGGGAGATTAAGTTGCGTACAAGTTTGAGGGTAGATAGGCTGGTTTAATGTTGTCTTTTTGCTCTCTCTCCAGATGACATCCTACCTGCAGTGGAGTGGAGTCTGCATGTGGATGCCATGAGTGTATAGGTAGAAATCAACTAGAAATGAAAGAGGACACCCAATTTCTTTTTGCATTTGATACCTGGGTGACTCAGTGTCAAATTTGCTTATGCCTGGGCAATATATTCATAAGCACTAAAAATGTTTGACCTGTACATGTTGATGAGAGAGTCATTTGATATTTTTCTGCACATGTGCATGATCTGCCTATTACCTAGAGCCAAAATGGAATGCAGAGGAAAGTGCATTGATGATGCTATTTTATAACTAGATTCATACTGTACAAAATAGGGGAAATGGTCAGAACTGTCTTATGTTCAGACTTTGTATTAAGAAATAGTCCTTATCTATGTTAAAGTATAAATGTGAGCCACAGGAAAACCAGGCAGCTTGGGCCCATAAGACAGCCACTACTCTTGTGACTGAGGCTGCTTTTCCCCCAAACTTTGGAACCTAAGGTGGGAGTTTCCAAGACAGTCTTAATCAAAGCCTTGCTGATTATTACTGCGTCTAAGGCTCCCCCTACATGTCCTTCTGGTTGTGAGGATGGGCCTTCTAGACCAGCCCTAATCCAAGACTATACAGGGCTATACCCATCCTTAACTAACTTAATTCAAGCTCATCAAGGACAATATACTTTACAGGAAGTAAATGAGCAATTTGGAACTTCCAGAGTTCAAGTGTCTTTTTCTCTTGGCTATCTAAAACAGATCAAGCTAGATACAGGAAAATTTTCAGATGACTCTAATAAATACATTGAAGTCCACTAAAGGAGTTACTCACAACTGTAAGCTAGACTGGAAAGACACAATGTTAATCTTAAATCAAACATTGCATTCTAATGAGAGGCAAGCAGCACTTTAAGTTGCTGTTAAATTTGGGGTTGGATATCATATTGTTCATTTTAAACAGCCAGAAGATAGGCAACCAGGGCAACAACCAGTTCCTACTGGAGCTCAAGCAGTCTCCACCCAAGACCCCTGCTGGCCTAACAACCATGGGAGATTGGAGCATGCGACATTTTCAAGTGTGCATTCTTGAAGTTCTAAGAAAAACAAAAATCAAGCCCTCTAGTTACTCTAAATTGTCAACTATTTATCAAGAGAAATATGAAAAACACTCTGCCTTCTTAACTCATTTACTAGAGGCACTGGTAAAACATAAGTTCACAGCTCCTGTTTAATAGATGGACATTATGCTTAGACATGTTTATTACTCAGTCAGTCATGCCCAGATATTAAGAAAAAGTTACAAAAGATAGCTTTTGCTCCAGACAGCTCACTTGATGGTTTAGTAAAAACTGCCTCCTTAGTATTCTATAATCAAGACTGTGAGAAAGCCAAGGAGAGAAAACATACCAAAAAGCAGCTGCCTTTGTTGTGGCCTTAAAATTACAGACCCTAAGTCTGATTGACAGGGTTCCCAGCAGAGGACTAGGCTCAAATGTTAACTACTGTGGAAAGCTAGGCCACCTTAAAAGGGACTGTCTTAGGAAGCCCCCACACCATGCCCTGACTGCAAAGGTGATGACTGGAAGTGAGAGTGCACTTTGACACCAAGGCCCCAGAGCTCAGCCTTATCTTACCAGCTGGTCTAGAAAGACCAAAGGGCCCCACTTTGCCTTCTTGCTGTGGCCTGTCATCTCCATGGAGGAGCGCTGAGTAATCATGACTAAGGGAGTGGGGAGGCAGCCTATTGCTGGAAAAAGGCACATGTTTTTTGCCTTTTAAATTCTGACCTTCCAGCCATCATACCTCAGCCAAAAGGAATTACCAGATAAAGGAAAAGTCACTTAAGCTATAGCTGGGATAATTTCTCTTCACTCATTCCTTTTAGTTATATTTAAATCCCAGCTGCCATAGTGCAGAGAGATTTTATCCCATCTAAATGCTGTAATATATATACCCAGGTTGTCAACTATTCAAAATGAAACTGAGACTGGTTTTACAAATAGAGTTAATTGTTGTCTATGTATAACTTCACAGCTTTTCATTGCTCAGAAATAATCTACTGTTTCCTGTTTCTCATAAGTCATCAAAATTTTGGAGCTAATTATAGCTAAAAATGGAGAAATTTGAAATATGAGACTTTATCAGTAGAGAAAACTTAGAGGCTACAATTGCTATTCCAGTCATTTAAGAACAGTTTCTATACTTACTGGCAGCTTGATTTCACTCATATCTCAAAGAGTAAAGGAGTTAAATACTTATTAGTCTGGATAGATACCTTCACAAACTGGGTTGAAGCCTTTCCTTGTAGAACAGAAAAGGCACAAAAGGTGGTAAAAGTTTTAGTCTTAGAAATCATCTCTAGATTTGGACTTCCAAAGAGCTTACAGAGTGATAACAGAACTTCTTTTAAAGCAACAGTCACCCAGTGTGTTTCTCAGGCACTGGGCATTCTCTATCACCTTCTCTATGCATGGAGGCCACAGTCATTAGGAAAGGTGAAAAAATGAGACACTAAAGAGACATCTTCACAAAATGGCTCAAGAACACCTACTTAGAGTGGCCTCATTTACTGCCTTTAGCTTTCAGTAAAATAAGAAATGCACCTCAAATTCTAGGCCTCAGTCTATTTAAGATGCTTTGTGGATGCCATTTTCTCACCAATAGTTTTCTCTTTAGTAGAGAAACAGAGGCCTTACTGAAGGATGTCACATTACTGGCTGAATTCCAACAGACTCTTCAACAGCTAATGGAAGCTCAGCCACAAGAAAAGGACAATTCAGTATTCTACCCCTGAGACTTAATACTGATAGTCTCTTCCCTCTTCATCTCCTTCCCTAGGACCAACGTGAGAAGGACCATACACCATGATCCTGTCAACTCCATCAGCTGTCAAGGTAAGAGGCCTAGACTCCTGGATACACCACAACCAACTCAACTCCTGGAAACCAGAGACTTGCTGAGTATGAGCAGTCATCGTTGGAATACACCTATAAACCCATAGAGCACTTCAGATTCTTATTCAAGAAAAAAAAGTCTTAAGTAATCTAAGATGTTACTCTTAGCCCTTTTACTAATCCCTTCCCCACTTAAGGAAAGATGCAGTTCCTTTCTGAGGTGGGCACACGAATATGCAGAGTCATTACAACAAACATCTAGCTAGATATGTGGCTTGCTCCCCTTGTCCAGTACATCTGTACTTCCTTGGTGTGTATCTCTAATCCAAGGAGATGACTAGAATAAACTATAAGACTGTATTGATGAGTTATGAAAAAGTTCAATGGTTCATAGTTTAGCCCACCATTACAAGGTAGCTGAGTGACCTATAAACTATACTGTCAGTGATCCTGGACATAATAGAATTTTTTAAACAATGCCACAGAAGCCTCTTGAAAGACTCTAGTATGACCCCTGTTAAGTAAAACTAAGGGTCCTGTCCTGAGGACTAACAACCAGAAATATCAAGATGGCTATTTTCAGATATGATGTGGTCATCTATGGTTAACCTCTACTCTATAGAACATCATAGTAGAAAGACCCCTTTATGTTGGAAACAGAAAAATCACTCCTATTCTCATTGTAACTCTACTAAATACTTGGAATGGATAGCCCCCTAACAATATTACACACACAAAAACTTTACAGGATAAAGATTGGTTTGCAACAAACTGGTTTATTTGCCCTGGAATTAGATGGGAAGCTCCCAGTGACTCTCATTGGTCCTGTGTAACCTATTTATGGCCCTGGATAACCCCTGGATGGGTAGGAGGGTGCACACTGGGATTTTCATGGTAACAAGATGGAAGTATCAAAAGTATTGATAAACTTGCAAACTTACCCCACCTACAACCTCAATAGTCTAGAAGTGTGATTCACTGGTATGATCATTTGACTTGTATTTGCATCCCTTCTCTAAGGTTAGAGGATGTCATGCAACACATCAAGGCCTTAACTAACTATAGTCAGCAGGGCTTAAGTGTTGCTCTGGCTTGTCTCTCTCTCCTGAATAAAGAAGTCAAGCCTTTCTCCAAAATCAGATAGCATTAGACATTCTAACAGCAGCACAAGGGGAGTACTTGTGCACACAATTACAAAATCTGAATGTTGTGTGTACATTCCTGATTCCTCTGCTAAGGTCCCCATAGCTATTCAAGATATTAGACAACATGTTAATCACATGTCAGAATGTGAAATTCCCTAGACCTTCTCCTTATCTTTATGGAACTCTCTTACTGGCTCCTCTTGATGGAAAACTTTGTTGGCCATGTTCATAACTAATCCTGTTAATTTTATTATTTGGTCCATGAATACTTGTTTCTGTGGCCATGTCTCCTCCATATTTAAAGCTGGTTTAAAGACAATAACCCCTGATACCTATCGAAGGCCTTTAGATAGACTCTCTGTGAAGTATCTCTTGACTTTGATCACGATTTTGACCATTGTCATTTGGAAGTAGCCAAAACAGTCTTTACCCATTCCCTCCTCATGGCAGTTAGGGGTACTTTCTCAGAGCCTAGAATATTATACACAGATAAGTTAAGTAGAAATGTTGTAGGCAGTCAGACAGAGCTGAGCCCTGGAAAGTTCAATGCAGAAGACAGCTATGACTGGAAGTATATTCACCAAAGGTTAGATTTCAAGAAAAGGAACTATTCACCCATATACTTCCCCTAGGGATGAACAGCAGTGTTTGACATTCTGGGTAGGCATTAGTCACTTTGGTGTACAGGACGAAAACTTAAACCTCTTCGTCCAGGAAAGTCCTTGTCTGCCCATGTGTGCTTGCTAGGTGACTTGCTACACCATTTGATCCCCATTTAATCAGTATTACCCGAGTGATATACTTGTTGTCACCTTATTGATTCACCATAGTTTTGTCCCACCTCATACCCATCTTGTGATTTCCCATTGAAGCAATGTTAAAGTGTCTATGCTTATAATCTTATTGAATGGTTATGGTTCTGTCTCACCATAAGCCCACCTCATCTCATGGATTTGTTAAATAAAACACACTTGAGAAGTGGGGTTGTTGGGCAACCCGCTATCTGTGCCTGCTTCTGTACCTCTCACATAAAAGAAGCTTTTTATCTTTCAATGAATTTTTCCTATTTTTAATCTCTTGATCCTAGAAGTCATTCCTGAATTGTAGAGAACACGAACTCCGTGTTTTGGACATCTAGCAAGTTTGGAGTTTTACTCCCCTATGGCAGAATCACATGTGAGTTGATCTCAGAAAACAAGAGCGGAATGTTGGTTTTAAGAAGCTGGTGCACAATGGAGGTCAGGGCCAGAAAATGCCGGCCACAGATCTGTTTGCTTTGTTCTTTGTGGACTGTATATTCACTTCTGAGAATGGGTTAAGAATTTAAATAGAGAAAGAAAAGAAGTAAAAACCACAGATTTTTGTATTACCTATTTTTATTTATACATTCAATGAAATGTAGTCTACATGATGAATATTTATTGAACATTACAATATTCCAAATTTTTTGGTGTAGCAAATCATTTGATTAACTACTGTTACTATTTTGCAGATGGAAAAGTGAAGTTCAGAGCAGTACAAGCAAGGTTGACCATAGCTTTTAAGTGACAAGGCTGTTAATATCAGTACACATAGAGGATATAGTTTTTATAATCTAAACCATAATGATGTGCTATTTCTTGAAATGAAAGCTTGCAGATTATGAAGCTGATGTACCAGTTGGCACCTCTCTGTGTTATAGGAACAGAATCTTTTAAACTAAAGTGAAGTGGAATATATATATATATATATATATATATATATATATATATCACCAGACACAAATATGCACATTTATGTTAATATGTAAATCATAAATTTATATATGTGTGTACATGTAACATGTATGCATGTATAGAATTTATGAAATGAAATATTTGAGAAAATTTACAGACTTTAGAAAGATGTCATAGCTGTGGTAATCCTGAGACACTCTGATAATTTTATTATTTAACATTTCTTTCCAAAAATTAATTTCACTATTAGTCATCTAGTGATGATCATGTGGGAAGTAATCTGTAAAATCTCTCTCCTGGCTTTGTGTGGAGAAGATGATTTATGACATAGTCTCTCTGGCAAGGTTTTAATCAGAAAGACCATCTGAAAACCTGTAAGAAAAAGGTACTATAAAATTGGCTCTAAAATCAGGTAGTTTGTTTGTGAGAAAGTGAAGAGAGATTAAGAGATAGAGTGGTGATCATGTCAAACTTGAATTACTTGTTCCCCTTTTTTACATCTGCAAATTTCACTGATCATAGTAAGTCATTTGAATAATGTCTTAGTTGAAAATTGCTTTGGAATAGAGTCTGTTATATTTATTTTTGCAGAATTAGTAACATTAACACAATTGGGGCTAGGAGGCCACTCCCCTTCATCCTCCTGAAATTGGGCAACATCCCAGGGCCAGTCCTCTTCCCATTGTCCTAAGAAATGCAGAAATAAAAATAAAAAGAACTCAGGAATTCATTAAAGCACCAGGTCAGAGTACATGTGTATTAGATCTCCTGTGGCTTCACCTTGGGTAACCTATTCCGTACTTGTACCTCATTAAAGGTTCATACATAGGGACTACATCTCATGTATGCGATTTAATCACAGTGAATTCTGGTTCAGACAGGTATTTTGGTGACCCTGAGACAACACCCTGTCAATCGTTCCTATCAGTCTTATCCAGACACTCTCTGGAAGGCACCAGAGTGGAGTGCATATCTTTTAAAATCAGAAAACCTGAGTTGTGTGGGTACCACTTAGTACCCTGCTATTCCAAAACTACTTTTACATTCATCTTCCCTCTTTGTTTCTGTTGACACGAGCCTGCCCTGAGCACACTTGCCACTATCTTCAATAAATCTATCTGCTTCTTCTTTTACCATTGGATGCACACTAGCAATTCTTTGCCTGCCATACATAAAAACCTAGAATCTTATCTCAGATTCATCACACAGTATAAGAATTACCTGTGTGTGACAAATTTGATTTTCAGTTTTCACATTTGGGAGGACTGTCTACCAGGGCTTTTCATGTTCTTTTCATGCAACACTAAACTGTGCATAAGGTTTTTGTTTCCAGTTATGGTTGGGATATTGCTCCCTAGAAGAGACACAAAATGAGTTACTTATGAGGAGGCATATATCAGAGGCTAGTTTATTTTACATATCCAAAAGGTTCTTTTCAACTTTATGAATAGGTTCTTAGATAGATCTTTAGCTATTATTGGGAAGAAAGGGTTGTAACATTTCTGTGTTAGTCCCTTTAAATGTCTATAAGTCCCTTCCAGAATGACTCTAAGTTGGATATTTTTTGGTGGATGATTCTTACTGACCTTGGGTCCCAAAGAAATTTTTTTCTGGGTGATGGATATCCTGCACAAAGAACTGCACAAGACACCATTAAAGTAGTGAGGATGTATATTCAGTGAATATGGAAGAGAAATAAGCTGACAGGGAGAGCGTGTGCCTGTAAAGAGGCTCACGGTGGCCATGAGCATGATGGAAAGGGGTCTTTTGAATCTGAAACTGGCATCTCCTTAAAGCAAATAAGGCATTTGAGACAGTTGTCCTATCAAAAGCTCATTTGTCCTTGCACAGTATTTAAACGGACCTAACAGAAGCTCACTTGTTTTTTCACCAGATGTAAATGAAGAATTGAAAATAGCATTTCCCTAATTGATTCCACATACAGTGCTCAAGAGCAGCAGAGTCATCGTGAATTCTGCATTCTTTGTATGTGCCCTGGGTCTCATGACTTAGACAGCTTATACCCACTTACCTAACCAGTTTTTTACTCACCATAATCCTCCTACCCTTAAGATGGTGATACATAGCTGAACAAGATCAGGACTTGCCTTCAAGAAACTTCTAGTCCTGTGCTATGAGGACAAGGCATGTGAAGAGCAAAGCACACAGATCAGATGCTTGACTCTGCCTGGGTTTGGATGGAGGTTGAGGATCTCAAAATGTTCATGTTGACCAGATCCTAAGACTTCAGCTCATTCACCATCTGATGTAGAGCTCTCCACTTTACTACTATTTACTCTCTTAATCCAGAATTAGTCTTTCAGAATTGTGGGAAAGAACTTGTATTCTTTGATGAACATAGGTTATGGCAAATTTTGGATGGAATTCAGACCCTGGCATAAGTTTTTAGCTTCTATCATCATGTAAGTCTTTTATATAAAAATGAATTCAATATATACCATATGTATTTGAGGATTCTGTTGGGAATTTGACTTAAACTAACCTTGAATACCATTGCAAAAAACCTTGGTACTTTGAGTTCATGTCCTACACTTTTGTGTGGAAGGCCAAACATAAATATAATGGGCTACTTTATGGACTTCAGAATAATGAATCATTTAGACTGTGCCATGGGTATTATGGGCCACTTTTTTATTGTAATAAGTTTTTTTATTTAAAGAGAAAAAAAACAAAGGGAAGCAATAATACAAAATTCCAAAAAAAGAAATAAATAAACTCTAAGAAATCACTAATTGACAAATTACATACTGTCATCTTAGAAATAGTTGTTCAAGTCACAGAATTAAAGCACACAAAGTGGACATTCAGACCATGAGACTGCAAACAGTTCTGCTCAATGATCCAACATGATATGGTTATCAATCCTACACACTTAAACACTTAAACATACATGCAGTTATATCCTTTAGCACACTTTCTTTTCCTCTCTTTTTTACAATAGAAATTACATATTTTGGGTTTTATTACTCCTATATTTCTTACTACTTTTTAAACTAGGGACACAATGTGATATTTATAAATATGATTCTTATTTCACTTATGAGAATACTATCAAGTTGCCTCCATTTACCTATGAATGCCTCGAGATCATCCGTTTTATAGATGAGTAATATTCCACTATATAAAAATACCAAATCTTTTTCATCCACTCTGTGGTTGATGGGCATTTTGGTTATTTGCAAGATTTAGCTATTAAAAATTGTGCTGCTATGAACATGGGTGCACACATATTACTGTGACGACCTTTTCAGTTTTTCTGGGAAAATATCCAGGAGAGGAATAGCTAAATTGAATGGAACTTCCAATCCTGGTCTTCTGAGAAATAGCCACACTGATTTCCACAGTGGCTTCACCAGTCTGCACTCCCAGCAGTAGTGAAGCAATGTTCCCTTTCCCCCACAGCCTCATATGGGACACTTTTTAAGCCAAAGTAGATTTTAGAACTTGGCAGCATGGCTAGGAATGGAATGGAAAATACAGGAATGCTGAAAAAAATTAGTAGTAGATAATAAAACCAAATACTTTGGACTGGGACAACAGGAAAGTTGCCTTAAGGAGAAATCAGAAATGTTTTGGGGTAGAATTGCTTCAGGGTTGAGCTTACCAAGGTGCTTTGGAATGCTGACTGGCCAGGAGTGGGTGGGGAAGATGCAGTGGTAGTTGAGAGGGCTCTGGTATATCTCTTACTTGTGGCAGATTTGACATTAGCCACGTGATGCTGGTTTTACAGTATGGAGAATGAAAAAGCTATGCAGTTATGGAAGCTTTCAGTAAGACCTCAACGGAAAGCTTGGCAGAACAGATGGAGTTGGAACACATCAGTGACCAGCAAAGAGCCTGGGATGGGGTGATTCTTAATTAAGCTGTAGGAGCTGAGCTTAGGTGGATACCCAGAGAGGCAGAGAAAAGAGCACTACGCCATGCTAGCCTTGGAAAGCTGTAGACATGTGTACCACCTCACTGCAGCTGTTTGCTACTCTTGCAAAGTCATAGCGGCAGGGCTTCCCTAGCCTTGAGGGTCTACACTCTGCTATGGTGTGCCCAGGCTACCAGACCCAAAACATTTAGGATTAATGCTTGTGCTGCTGAGTTTCAATTTGCTTTGGACAGTTTGTTTTGTTTCCCTATCTCTCCCTTTTGGAGTAAGTTTTTTACCTTGTACCTGGCCTTCCACTAAAACTTGGAAATAATTTCACTTTTCATTTTTATAGGAGCTCACAGCTGAGTTTTCTCTGAGTCCTAGAGAAGATACTAGAATGGATTTCAAGCAGCACTGGAACAGTTAAGGTACTGAGTCTCTTGGAGTTAGAATTCGTGCATTTTGCTTTGAAGATGGATGCAGAATTTTAGGGCTGAGCGTGGATGTCTATGGCTTAGACCTTTTGGGGCTTGATCTCCAGGTTGGCACTACTGGGAAGTGTTAGAAACACTCAGAAGTGGTACCTGCTTGGAAGAGCTCATTTCATTGAGGGAACACCTTCAAAGTGTAGTTGAGTTCACATGCTATCTTGGTTATTCTGGTGAAACTCCTTGAACTTGTACAAGGAGATTATTATAAAAAGAGCAAGTCTGGCCATCCTCACTCACTTGCTTTCCTTCATATGTACTCCCCCCATTGCTCCCAGGCTGTGCGTGACCCACCTGAGAACTCATTTGATGCCAGCACTGTACCTGTGAACCTCCAAAGTTCTGAGCTAAAAATATTTCTCTTTGTAAGCTAGTTGTCTTGAGTGTTTAATTCTACAAAGAGAAATCTGAATATTACAGCAGGTTACTCATAGCTAGGAACCAAAATACATTAAAATGGCCAGTGCTTTTCTCTAACTTAAGTTTGTGGTTATGTTTATGGAAGCCATTGTAGTTGATAAATGATATCTGCTCTCATTGCACAAATGGTAGTACCAGGTAACAAAACTGCTTTGTCCTTAACAGCCAGTTCTATTCACGGTATTCAAGACTTCATCAATAGAATTGCCTGAATTCTGTCCTTAGTAGGTACTTTTCCACTAGAAGCCCACATCTCCTTACTCTTGTTCATTTATACCACCTTTTTCCTCTGAGCATATACCTTTGCTAGTGGTGGAAAGATCTTCTGTAGTATCAACATCTAAGTAGAGATTAATGCAGTATCTAGAACTTTTTATTTAATTGGCCTTACACTTTTATTATTAGCTAGTTTTTACATATGTGTGAAAGAGTAAAGTACCAACAGGATTACTTTTGTATGAATAAAAATACTGCAGCCCTCTTGAGTACTGCATTAGGATTTTGACCCCCTAGTATTTCTTATATTATTACTTTATACCATAGGATTAAGACGGATGATATCAAGATTCAGTCTTTTGTACGTGATCATAGAAATAGAATAGTGCATACAAAGAAAAGTTAACTTTCTGTTCTATTGTTGGAAAGTGGGATAGAATCTTGAGTCACCCTCAGATGTAAACTCCATTAAATGACTCACATTTGAGCTTGAACATCCAGAAATCTTATCTGTGGAAAGTCCTGGAACCAATACCAAGGAACAATTTTGTAGAATCATAATGTGTTGTGGGGATTATAACATTAGTAAGTAATTATCTAACAAAAAATCACAAATGATGGGGAAGAATTATGTGTTATATCATAAGATTCTTAAAACTATACATGGAATAGTGTATTTTCTGAAGATAGACTATGATAGATTGAATCTAGTGAAACCACTGTTTTATTTAAATGGAATGACAAATAATCCAAGAGTAGAGATAGTGTAATTGTAAAAGTTACTGAATTCATAACCAAACAGAAAAACAGGAATGAGGAGGAAATACACACACACACACACACACACACACACACACAGACAGACACACAGACACTCTGGAGAATTGGTAGATTTAAATACATGTAACTTGTTAATATATATAGGGATCCACCATGACCTCGACAGTAGGTATCTTGAGTGATAACCACCATGATTACCTGCTGAGTAACACTGGGACCTTTTCCTGACCACTGTGTAAGCAAGCCCATTCCCTCTGACTAAGTCATGAGGATCTACATGCTACCGCTGTGTGCTACTATACTTGACCATGATTCTGCCAATAAGTCCTTAAAAATAGAATACTCTTTGTGGGCTGGGAATATAGTTACAGTTTAAAGTCCTTGCTTCCCATGCACAAGACTCAGGATTTTAAACACTGCTGTCATTAAGAAAAATTACACTGTCATCCTGGGTCTGTCTGCCTCTTTCAAGTCTCTTGTCATCTTCTGCCTATGGGGGTCAATTATTTTATATTGGATTTTCCTGAAGCAACACAGATGGTTTAAAGCCCTCCAATCATGTTGGATTTTCAGATTGTATAAAACCTAGAATCAGCTAAATGTTTTTAAAGAAACCCAGTTTAAATATGGGATATAGAATTAAAAGGAGGAAAAATATATTTTATACTAAAACTACAGCAAATTCAGAATGTCTCTATTCATTTCAGAATTAGGCATTAGATCAAATTGTAAAACCTGGGACAAAAGGAACATTAAAATCCTAGATTGGTAAACCAGGAAAGATTGAAAATACATAGAGGCAATGTGAAAAATTTGAGAAGAGAGAAAAATTCATTCTTATCAGTAAACTTTATCTCATACACCAGTCTTTTTCAAACAAAACTAAGCAAAAGATAGCTCTAAGTATCGCAGCATGAATACTGCTTAAGTTTACATCTGAAGATGTCTGATACATGATCACATGTAGGTCTTAACCAACGTGGAGATGTTTGCCCAAATTCATAAATGAGGATGACACAAGGCCACAATAATACTTGAGAGCATATGTTTCACAGCTATATCTAAAGGTTAGATTCATCTGCTTCTACAAATATAAAGGAAGATTATGAATGATACTGTAGGTTAATATAACCTTAGTTGTACAGAGAGTTACTAGAGGATAAAACTCAAGCTGTCTGAACATGGATGGAAAAAGAGGTATGTATTTTCATTAAAATCTAACTAAAATTAGGATTTATTTTATATATGTAGGTGCTATGTTTTAGATACAGAATGCCCTCCAAAGGTGTCTTGTGTTTAGAGATGGTACTTTTAAAAGATAATGAATCATAAGGTAGTATGTTCACCAGTGGATTGATCCATTGGCGACTTGGTATCTAAATGTTTTGTTAAGAGAAGGGACCTTGTTGAAAGGTATGTGCCTTTGGAAGGTGTATCTTTATCCCTGACTCCTCCCTTCTCTGCTTCATGGCCACCATAAGGTGAGCAACTGTTCTTCGTCATGTACTTCTGCCATGTTGATTCTGCTTTAGAGCTAGCAAACCATGAATTGAATCATCCAAAACTGTGACGCAAACCTCTCTTAAGTATGGATCTGAATTATTTGTTTCAGCAATGGAGAAAGTGGCTGAAATAGTAAGCAACAAATCCTAGCACCTATATCTTTGAAACTCACAGAAATGAAAACTCTCATATTACATTAAAATTGCAATAGAATGAGATTTCCATTCATTGCTTTAAAATGAATACTTTAACTGATCACTAAATGTTAATGACACACACACACACACACACACACACACACGTGTGCACTGTGTAAGTAAACTAAGAAATGAACCCAGAGCAGGGAGAGATGAAATAAGACCCTTTGCCTTCAAAGCCATTTTCTGTCATGGCATTCTCTTTCTCTTTTACTAGAGCATTATTCATTCTAGGGCTTGAAGAAGAAAGGCTGTTTCTGCCCTCTCCATTCTGCTAACCTCTGACTGTTACCCATTTCCAGGCATCCAAGTTTTGCATTATTCTTTGGTTTTGGAGTTGAGTTATTGAGATCTGTGCAGCAGGTATGGGTTTCAAAGGAACAGGAAGTTGGTGAGTGGTTGGGCTTTTGTACTTAAGCAGCAGCTTGAGTGACTTTTTTAAGGAATACAGGCTGCTTTCTAGTGATACAACCAAAGTAACTTAAAATCCAGTAGACTCATTCCAATAAGGATTGCTTATCACTAAAGAAGAGACAGAGTGAAAATGTGTCTTTTGCTCAGCCTAAACATCTGTATATTAAATACTCAATGAAAAAGGAAGGGCTTTGAGAATACATGTCCCATGGTTCCTTAGTGTAAATCCTGGTGACCATGCGAAAGGAGAATTCTGTTAGGGCTTGCATAAAAGCAGCATAGTTGGGATATGCTTAAGGCTGCCATATTCAGCCATTGAGTGTGCAGTGCTTTTCACAAGAAGGTGTCATTCATGTGGACTGAAATATGAGTGGCATCTTTTTGAGAAGAGCAATGTACAACATATCATGCTTATGTGGTGGCTGTGGGAATGGGTTTTTACATGCAAATGGGAGATTCTTTTGGGGGATGCTAGGCACCTAGTCTGCAATGCTGGGCTATTGTAAGGAGCTTTGTGTGGCTTCTAAGAGACTACACAGGAATTCAGGTTTCCAGGGAAAATAGTTCCACCTTGGTTGCATACATGTAAAATACATATATATGTATGTATTTTCTTTGCTAAATGATGGGTGACTAAGATTAAAATCACATTGTATTGAAGACACAGCTCTCCCTTGCCAGTGGATGTGGCTTCTCCTCTAGATTCCTAAATGCCCTAACTTGTTCTCCCCTAATTGATTGTCATTTTTAAAGTTGTATCTTTAGAGCTTTTATTTAAAATATTTTATTTAAAAATACTAATAATGGAGGGTGGGATCAGGACTTTGGAGATTATCTCCTGGACTTTTCTCCTTATTTCTTGTGATGACATAACTTAATGAGAGAGGGAGGAAGGAAGCATCTGGGGAGGAATGAACTAATGAACTGGAGACTGCATTATGGTGGTAGGGTGTAGGATGCATGTGACAGAAGCTGGGTATATGTTTTATTTTCCTGTATTGCTAGTCTAAAACAGACCTCAATACGTGTGGAAATTTAGCATTTTGACCTAGAGTAGAAATAATTCATTTTCCCTCCTGGAATGTTTGACTGTAGACAGCCTGCACCTGTTATTTACATAGCAGCTATCTCTTTGCATTCTAAGTGTTTTCAGAGACCTTAGATCTTGAATACCAGACACATTTGGAGTTTTCCATCATAATTTTATGGTTTGGAAGATATTTAGTTTGTTCCAAAGGAAATTGACTTGATTTGTGTTTTTGAATTCCTTTTTCTTATTAATACAAATGTAATTTTTGCCAGTTTGTATACACTATTTGACTTGATCTTGTTTCTGCTGTTGTAATAACAAAATACAATAGACATCTAGTTGTTCAACATTCCAGAGGCTAGAGTTGTAAGAACAAGGGATCTACGTGGTCAGTTTCTACTGAGAGTTCTTTACCTTGATTGTAAGATAGCATTCTTGTCACTGCATGCTCACGTAGCTTTTCTTTAGTGCATGCACTTGATGGTAGTGGAGGAGATGGAGTAAAAGAGGGAGAGGGACAGACAGAGACAACGACAGTGGCACAGGCAGAGAGGAGAGGAGGGAGCCCATTATGTGGACCATAGTCTCACAACCTCAACTAAGTTGTTGTTTTCCAAAGACCCTCATCTCCAAAGACAATTAACATTATATGCAACATATTAATAGAATTCTATTCTTAGTAATGCATTTGTGTGTTTTATACTTTGCATTGTTTTGTAAAATTTTGCATTATATGGAATACTTTGTTTCAGGGTAAATTTGTGATTTCTTAATATTGTTGAATTTTTTTTCTATCTGTGTGTGTAATTTCATTTTTGTTACTTGTTGAGTATTTTTTATCATTTGATAAATGATAAAATATTTCTGAGTTATTCATATACATTTGTGCTTGTACTTAGATTGAAGTTTGATTTTTGTATGTGACTAAGTTTATAGAGGACCATTGCTTGCCTATATCTATATGTACACACATATTTGTACATGTGATGTTTTACATGTTATGTGCACAGATGTTCTATAAGTTATGTTCATATTAGAATTATTTTCGTGTTTTATGTAGGCCATATGTTATGTTTTTATAATTGAATTTTGGTGCTAATTTTTGTGACAATGTATTTATTTTACTTTAATTTGTTGTTATTTGATATTATCATGGGTTGTGCATTTTTGAACTGGGTTTTTTTATAATGACCGTCGATTTTTGTTTTGTTTTGGTTTTTAATTTGATTGTTATGGATTTGGGTTTGTATGTGTCTCTGTAAGTGCATGTGTTTGTTGGTTTGGGATTGTGTTTTAATGTTGGATTTTCTTTGAAGTTTTGCTTGCATTTTGCTTTTCCTTTTGTCCTTGATTGGAAGTATGTATTTATCTGTGTGTGGCTATGTTAGATTTTATCATTTACAGTTTTGAATTTCTTGGATATTCTATGTAGATCTGAAGTTAAAGTTCATTGTGTAAATGTACGTTTCATTTTAATAATTGTCATGTGGTTTTTCAAATGGCAGCAACAGTTTCAATTTCAGCTCCTGCCTACAACACACAGTAATTTCAGTGTCATTCTTAACATTTTGTATTGCATGTTTTACACCTTAGGCAACCAGATAAAGGAGTTTTATTTTTGTATTATTGTTTTGTTTTGCATTTTGCTAGTAATGTTTGATTATTATTACCAACATACTAAAACCTTGTGCCTTACTTACTTTTTTGGGGGAAGACAGCACCACCAGCCACAAGTTAGGGGAGGACAGGTTTATTTGTCTCACAGGTTATAGAGATTTCAGTCAATAATCGGCTGTCTCTAAGGTAGGGTGGCATGGCAGACAGCCATTACAGAGGAAAACAATTCATGGCAGGCAGAACGTAGCAAAATAAACAAGTAGGGTCAGAGGGGGAAGACAATCCTCTGTCCTTTATATTGTATCCAGGCTACTGGGATTATGAACATCCCCCCTTATTTTTTTTTGTACCAGAATTTAACTCATGACTTTGTGCTTGCCAGGGAGGTGCTTATGCCACTGACCTCTGTGTGGAGCCTAAACATTCCACTTTGCTGCCTCCTTTATCCACACCTTCATTCTTTGACTTTGTAAGACACCAGCTCGGTTCAGATGGCAGCATTACAGCAATATCTCACATCTCAACACCAAAATTTGGATATATGTATCGCTTCAGAGAAAAAGAACCAATAACTCACACACACACACACACACACACACACAGAGCCAGAAAGAGAGAAAGAGGTGATAGATATTCTTCTTTTAACAATCTAACTTTAATTATTGTTTGGATTTAGGATCGAGGATTAATATTTAGATTTAATAATCTACAACTTTTTTGTGCAGTTTTGTACATTTTGTTGATAGTCTCAGTGTCTTTTTATTGTACAGTGCACTTGTTTATACAGTATTGTAATTTTTGCTGAGTGTACTTTACAGATCTATAGTTTTATGTTGTCATGCATTACATCACTGCATGTAAAGGTATGCAAATAAAAACAAAGTCATCAAGTTAAAGTTTCCTTTGATTATCTGTTTGTTCTGAATATTGTTTTGTACATACCATATACGATTCCTCATTTAAGGAAAAATTCATTTATGGACCTAGTTGCAGAAACAAGACTCGATTGTTAAGTGAGAAGTATATGTATAATGACTTTATTAGTTGATAATGAAGACTGAATAAACAATTTGCTTTTGATAATCTTGAGACACACCAAAGTCTATTTGTAGTTCCAGTCTTAGTCAAAAGACTGGAGAACCAGGAGAGAGCTCTGTTACATATTCCAGTCTAAAACTTGGTAGGCTGTAGACCCAAAAAGAACTGATGTTTCCAGTAAAGTACAAAGGGCAGAAAAGACCTATGTATCAAAACTAAAATTCGGGCAGGGGGTGTTTCCAGTTAGTTAGGCTTTTTGTTCTGTTCAGGTCTTCATTGGATGAGGCCCATCTATAATACATAAGGGATGAAACCGTGCATTGTTTTAGTCTCCCAGTTCAAATTTTAATGTCTTCCAGAAGTTCCTTATAGTCATGTCCCGAAAAATGTTTGTGTACCCTGTATTCCAGTGAAAGTGATGCATAAAATTAGATATCACATATTGTTATACATATGTAGTTTTAATTTAGAAAACTGCCAATGAGTTTTCCAAATGGATACACTGACTTTTTACCATACATTTCAAATTACGAGTTTAAATTGCATCAATTCCTATCCTAAATTATTATCAATCTTATTAAATTTTTACCATTCCAATTTGTGTGATTATATATATTAGGTATAATATGTGCTCTGCCAGTCAAATAATCATGACTATGTTTCGTGCTATAATGGGCCATATGGGTGTCCTTTATATGGCATTCTTATGCAAACATTGATAATAAATCTATGAATATTTTCATGAATATTTTATGGTTATATTTCTTAGTTCCAACTTTTCTTTATTCTTTCCATGGATCCTTTGTTGGGTTTGTATTATGAACATATTCTTAATATTTGCAACATGATTTTTCCCTCTCAAAATATTATTGAACTAATTTTCCTTTAAAAATCATATTATTTTATCTATCTCATATTTATTAGGTAGCCTTGTAAGTTTTATCCTATAAAAATTATTGCTTTGCTTTGCAAAAATTGATCTGTTATGTAAGGAATTATTATTTTGTGGTATGATGTAGGATTCAGTTGTATTTAAAAAATATAGATACCCTTGTGTTCCAGCATTATTATTTATTAAATAGATCTATGTTCTAGAGTTGTATAGAAATAAAACAAGATAATAGATATAGTATAAGTAAAATTGATTTATATATTTTGATGTATATATTTTTGAAATATTCAGTCTAGATTTTTAAGATTCCTTGTAATTTTTATTGCAGTCATGTTATCAGTGAATAGAAAACAGTAGTTTCCCAATCATTGTATTATTTACCTTATTCAATGGCTAATTTACATTTAAGTAAATATTATATGCCAGTTGTAGTAAAGAAACTCTTGTCTTTTACTTGACTTTGGAGAGCAATTTGTTTAATACTTTGTCTTAGAGCTGTAGAGGTTTTGTATAAATGTCCATTGTAGACAGAAACAAGCACCTTTTTTAATGTAATTGGCTGAAAAACTTTCCATG
>PVLA01013124.1:13306-39176 GCA_004027455.1 Hydrochoerus hydrochaeris | reverse complement strand
TTGCATATGTTAAAATATCCCTGAATTGCTGGAATGAATCCCACTTGGTCATGATGTATAATCTTCTTAATGATTTGCTGCATTCTATTGCCAGTATTTTATTGAGAATCTTTGCATCAATATTCATTAGTGAGACTGGCCTATAGTTCTCCTTTTAGGTTGGGTCTTTCTCTGGTTTTGGTATCAGAGTAATACTTGCTTCCAGGAATGATTTAGGAAGGACTGCTTTCTTCTCAATTTCATTGAAGAGTTTAAGGAGTATTGGCATCAAATCTTCTCTAAATCTCTTTTAGAATTCAGCTTTGAATCCATCATGGCTTTTCTTTGTTGGTAAGTTTTTAAATACATTTTCAATTTCAATAGCTGATATCAGGTTATTCAAAATTGCTATATCTTCTTGGTTGAGCTTTGGTAGTTCATATGTTTCTAGATATCTGTCCATTTCCTCTGTGTTTTCCACTCTATGTGAGTAAAGATTTTCAAAGTAGGTATTCCATGGGATATGTAGTAATTTCTCCCTTTTCAGTCCTTATTGCATGAATTTGGGTTTTTCTTTCTTTTTCTTGATAAGATTAGCTAGAGTTTGTCAATTTTGTTTATTCTCTCAAAAAACCAGCTTTTTGATTTATTAATTCTTTGGTTTTTTTTTTTAGTTTTAATTGCAATGGTTTCTGCTCTAATCTTTACAACTTCCTCTCTTCTATGAGCTTTGGGTTTGACTTGTTCTTCTTTTTCTAGAAGCTTGGGATGCAGCATTAAGTTGTTTATTTGTGCTCATTCTGTTTTCTTGATACAACAAATTATTGCTCTATATTTTCCTCTTAAGACTGCTTTCATTGCATCTCATAGATTGCAGTACGTTGTTTCTCCATTTTCATTGAATTGTTTGTATTGCTTTATTTCTTCTTTAATTTAATCTGTGGCCCACCGGTTGTTCAGAAGGTTGTTATTTAATTTCCATGTAGTTATGCAGATTTTGCAATTTCTTTTGCCATTAATTTCCAATTTCCATGTGCTATGGTCAAATATTACACATGGGATAATTTCAATATCTTTGCATTTACTTAATGTTTTATGGGATAATATATGCTTATTTTGGAGATTCTCAGCTTATTTTACAGCTGAGAAGAATGTGTCTTCTGATGTGGTTGGGTGGAACTCTCTGTAAACATCTACTAAGTGCAATTGCTCACAGGTATGATTCAGTTCTATTATTTCTTTGCCAACTTTTTATCTAGTTGATCTATCTCTTTGTGACAACGGGCTGTTAAGGTCTTCTGTTGTAATTGTGTTCTTGTGTATTTGATTTTTCATGTCCATTAGTATTTTTTATATAGTTGGGTGCCCCTGTATTTGGTGTATATATATTTATAATTGTTAGTTCTTCCTCTTGAATTTTTCCACTAACGAGTATATAATGACCTTCTTTATCTCTTTTAATCATTTTAGGTTTTAAGTTCACATGTCTGCAAATAGAATAGTTACCCCTGCTTTTTTCTGGGTTCCTGTTGCATGGAATACTGTTTTCCATCCTATGTATCTTTTTCATTTTGTGTTTTTCTAGGAATTTGTTTTGTCTTGTTTTGTTTTTCCCTTTTATACAGAAAGGATACGTGTGCATGTAGAGACTCATGCATGTGTAGAACTACTGGACAGTTTGTAAGAATTGATTATATAACGCACGATGAAATGAACAGATACCTTGAAGAAAAAGAGACCCTAAGGTACGCAATCTAATTCCATAGTGTCATGATATGAAATCTAGCAATACTATTGTTCTCTGTTCAGAGTGATATTAGTCTATTTTGTTTTATTTAATTTCAACATATGTGAAGGTGTGGACAGCTATTTTGAAGACAGTGAGAGACACTATGGCAGCCATTGTTTACTTGCCTATTGTCTGGTCTTGAAGACCTAAGGTGCCTTCATCATCCCGTTCTGATCAGTTTGATGCTATTTTGTTTTGTATGAAGTCACTGTGTGAAGATATGGACAATTGTGGAAGAAAACAAGAGGCAATATGATAGACAGTGAAGATCTCCAGTGATCTTGCTTGGAAATCTGTGTCGTATTTTTTTCTTGTGATCTGTTTTGTTCTGTTTTGTTATGTTTAACTTTTCCCTCTTTAAAATAAAAAACTATCAACAAAGAAAATTTATTTTGTAGAATTGCTGAATTCTACAAGAAATTTACAGAAGAACTAACAATACTTCTTCTCAAACTTTAATGAAATTGAAAGGGAAGCAATACTTCCAAATTCATTCCTGGAAGCAAGCATAACCCTGACACCAAAACCAGAGAAGGATCCAACTAAGAAAGAGAATTACAGGCCAATCTCCCTAGTGAACATAGGTACAAAAATCCTCAATAAGATACTGGCAAACAGACTGCAGCAAATCATCAAGAAGATTGTACACCATGATCAAATGGAATTCATCCCAGGGTTACAGGGATGGTTGGTTCAACATACAAAAATCCATAAATGTAAAACAACATATTAACAGAGCAAAAATCAGATGATTGACTCAATAGAAAAAGCTTTTGACACAGTCCTTTACCCATGCATGATAAAAACCCTACAGAAAATTGGAATAGATTATCTTTAGTTCAATCTGATAACAGTCATCTATGACAAACCAACAACCCACATCATACTAAATGGACAAAAACTTAGAGCTTTCACTCTAAAATCAGGAACAAGGCAAGGATTTCCACTGTCTCTACTCTTACTCTGTATATTCCTGGAAACTTTTCAATAGTGAGATCTCAGTTGTTGATGTTTTGTGATAGTTCCTGTGCAATCAGGATTTTGTACATAAAGTATTTACCTCTACCTATGTCTTCAAACATTTTACCTGCTCTGTATTCCAACAGATATAATATATCTATTTTAATATCGAGATCTTTGAGCTATTCCAATTTTAGCTTAGTAATTAGACAGGAGAAAGACATAAAAGGAATACAGATAGGAAAGGAAGATGTTAAACTATCATTATTTGCAGATAACATGATACTTTAGGAGCTCCAGTGGTGCAATCAGTTAACATGTGGTACTTATATGACATGATACTTTACTTAGAAGACCCCAAATCTCTGCCAAAAGACCTAGATTTAAGGCACAAATTCAGTAATGTAGCTGATTACAAAGTCAACACTCAAAAATCAATAGCCTTCTTGTACACAAATAACAAAGTCACTGCAAGAGAAATCAGGGAAACAATACCTTTCAATAGCATCCCCCAAAATGAAATACCTAGGAGTATATCTAACAAAGGAGGTAAAAGACCTCTAAATTGAAAACTACAGTACTCTGTAAAAGGAGATTGAAGAGGATATTAGAAAATGGAGAAATATCCCATGCTCTTGGGTAGGAAGAACCCATATAGTGAATGTGGCCATACTTCCAAAACTGTTATACAAATTCAACACAATCCCAATCAAAATTCTGATGGCATATCTCACAGAATTAGAGAAAGCAATCCTAAAACTCATCTGGAACCAGAAGAGACCTAGAATAGCAAATGCAATCCTGGGCAACAAAGACAAGACAGGGGGCATCACAATCCCTGATCTGAAATTATTCTATAAAGCTACTGTATTAAAAAAAAACAGTGTGGTGCACCAGATCCAAAGATCAATGGAACATATTAGAAGATGTAGAAACAACTGAAGATACACTAAGCCATCTTTTCTTTGACAAAGATGCCAAAAACATTCACTAGAAGAAAGAGAGGCTCTTTTATAAATGATGCTAGAAAAACTGGCTTTAAACATGCTGAAGATTAAAACTGGACCCAAATCTTTCACCATGAACTATGCTAAAATCAGAATGGCTCAAAGATCTTGATATTAATACAGATATATTAAATATGCTGGAATACAGAGTAGGTAAGATGCTTGAAGACATAGGTGGAGGTAAAGACTTTATGAACAAAATCCTGGTTGCACAGGAACTATCACAAAACATCAATAACTGAGATCTCACTATTGAAAAGCTTTTGCACTGCAAGAGAAACCACCAGCAGAGTAAAAACATGACCCACAACGTGGGAAAAAATGTTTGCCAATGTGCCTTAGACAAAGGATTACTATCAAGCAACATATAAAGAACTCAAAAAGATCAATCCTTCCACATTTAAAGACCCAATCCAAAGATGTGTATATGAGATGAATACACATGTCTCAGATGAAGAAATACAAACAGCAGTATGGGAAAAAATGTTCAACATCACTGGTCATTCAAGAGTTACAAATTAAAACAACATTCAGACTCCACCTCACCTAGAAAGTATGGGTATTATCAAGAAATCAAGTAATAACAAATGTTGGAGGGACTGTGGAGAAAAGGAGCCCTTCTCCACTGCTGTTGGGAGGTGCAACCTCTGTGGAAATAATTGTGGAGATCTCTCAAAAACTAAGGATTAGAGGTCCCATTTGACGCAAATATTCTTCTTCTGGGTATCTTCCTAAAAGAACTTAAAACATCATACTTCAGAGATATATGTGCAATCATGTTTATAGTAGCACTATTTATTTTATTTTATTTTATTTTAAATAGAGTAAAACCCAATAAAGCAAAACAGAATGAAGCCAACCAAAGCAAAGCAATGAAAGTGGCACAGAACTTCAAAACAATAGGAGATCAACAATGGCTACCATCATGTATCTGGCAATCTTCACAATAGTTGTCCATATCATCACACAGAGCAAATTCAAACAAAACAAAACAGAATAAAACCAATGAAAATGTAACAGTGAATAAAACAAAACAATAAATTGGGGAAAAAACAAAGCAGTGAGAACAATACTGCACATTGTTATTTTCAAAGTAGTCACTCAGGTTACCAGATGAAGGGACAAAACAATACAGAAAAATGGAACAGAAGACTGGATTTCAAAAACAAGATAGGAGGAAATCCCCCACAGCTGACACAATGTACACTGCCGTCCTCCAAGTAGATGCCCAGACCACTATCCCCAGGCCTGCAGAGTCAAGCAAGCAAAACAAGCATCAAGCTACATCATTTGCTACATCTTAGCCTGAATCCTCTGAATCAGAGAGACAGAAGGGGATCCTCTTCTGGTTTTTTAGCTCATACACCAGCTGGCTCATGCGAAAGCTTATTTTTCCTTCTGAGTGAGGCTCTTTCTGATCAGCATGTCAGAGTTTGCTTCATGGGGAGGTGTGGTTTGTTTTCTGGCTGAGGGTCTTACCTAACAGCATGGTCTGCAGCAGCACAATTTTTAATATCTAGATCTTGAAAACAACCTAAATGCCCATCAACAGAGGAATGGATAAAAAAGATGTGGTATTTTTCTACAATGGAGTACTACTCAGCCATTAAGAAGGTTAAACTGGAGACATTTATAGGTAAATGGATGCACCTAGAGACCATACTTAAATAAATAAATAAGACACACATGTGTAAACATTGTATTGTCTCATTAGAGTGATAATCTGAAAGAAACAACATACATATATATGTTTATGTGTGTATGTATGTATGTATATATGCATATAAAAGATAGCTGAGATACGTACACAACTGATTTCTTTGAGTTCACTGAATAGAAAGATTTGTGCCAGCATTGTTCAGACAACTGAATGCAGCTGTCTTGTGCTCTGGGTGAGTCATTTGGGGACAACAATGCAAAATGAATATAACATTGTTGCCCCCTGTTTGATGTGTTTTCAAATATTGTCTTATTTTGTTCTTTTCTTTTGTTTCTCTTTGAAATAAAATGGATTTTTAAAAAATAAATGAAGGAAGAAAAACTTAGGACAAAATTTAGTATCACTTCATAATAAAATCTCTAAACACATTTGGTGTAGAGAGTGCAGACTTCCACACAATACAGGATTAATAAAGTCAACCTACAGCCAGGCATATAATTCAAGCACTCAAGAGGCTGTAGCAAGAAGACTACTGTAAGTTCAAGGTCAGCCTGAACTACATAGGTAGACCCTATCTCATGCTAAATAGGAAAAATTGATTTTTTTTCAAGGTTGGGAACAAAATGAGGATACTCACTATTACCTCTTCTATTCACTGCAGTATCTGAAGTTCTAACCAGAGAAAATACCCAAGAGAAAAAAATGAAATAACCAGATTAGAAATCAGGAAGTATAGTTCTCTGCTGGCAAATGACATGATTATATATGTAGAAAGCCCTAAGGACTCCACCAAAATGTTGTTAAAACCGACAGATTCAGTAAAATTGCAAAATATAAAATCAATACACAAAAATCAATAGTGCTTCTATGGGGTAATCCTGAACTACCTGGACAAAAATCAAGAAAATTAACCCATTTAGAAGAGCTACACAAAAAATTTACCTAGAAATAAATTTAACCAAGGTAGTAAAAGAATTCTACACTGGAAGGTATAAAACGTCAATGAAAGAAATTGAATAAGACATAAATAATAGAATGGTATTCTATGTTAATGGGTTAGAAAAATAATATTGCTAAATATATCCATATCACCCAAAGCTATGTGTAGATCCAATGAAGTTCCCATCACAACCTTAGTGACAGTCTTCAAAAAAGTAGGAAAAATAACTACAAAGTTCCTGTAGAATCATGAGACCCTAAATACCAAAGCAATCTTGAGCAGAGAACAAAGCTGAAGACATCATAGTAACTATCTTCAAAACATACTAGAGAGCTGCCCTCACTAAGCTCAGATTGAACATGCCCCATGGACTGCTGATGGAACCAACCCTCATGGACCACGGAAGAAATCTGCTCCTGTGGAATCTGCCTCAAACTACTAGGAATCCACTTATTCTTTACCCAGGCTGTAATCAGCAGCCTACTCTTCACTGTGATTCCTCTTGGCAAGGGGTAGCAGAGGCACTGATAAATCAACTGCCTGATTATGGGTAAAGCCAATGCCCCCAAAGAGAGAGTAAGCTCTGGTGAGTAAGTAGCCCCAAGGAGAAATTATTGATCAGGCCTCTAATGCTATTTCCAACTATTGTAAACTACAAAAACCGCACGAGGTTTCACCCTGAAAGTGACTCCTGCCTGGCAGGCTAGAGTTAGAGAACAAACCAAGTGCAGCAACCACCATTTTGCTAGACAGGCACAATTTTAGGAAAAGATTAATTGTTCAAGGCCAAGCAACAGAATGACAACAGTACAACTCCACTTCAGGTTTCCCATGTTATTTTCCCACAGTAACTGGCTGGGAGACAGCCATGGAAAGACAGTCATAGAGAAGGTGCAGGCTAGAAATAGATCTCACAGAAATTTAAGCTCAGTTTGGGAAGAATAATGGCCCTGCCCTCTGTGATGAGCAATCAGGCCTAGCACATATGGCTTTCAGAAGTGGCAGGATCTGAAAGTACAGTAAAAAGTCCACCAGTCTGCTTGGGTCCCTGCCTTGCTGCAAACATCCAGCATAAACTAGTAGTTTCATTGCTTTCCTCATTTAGCAGGGTAATCAAAGACATCTTCACAGAGATGACTGCCTCACTCTGGAGTGTATGGACAGAGAGGCCTTGGAGTGAGGAGGGATCAAAAACTCATGAGCTGTGAGGCGAGGCAGAGAAAATCATGACTTGCTCAGTTCCAAGACTACAGATCCTGAAAATGGCATTAAAAATCTGTTTACAGAAAAGAAGAAGCAACCACTTATTAAAAAATACAGAGGAAGTTTTCTTTTGGCTCATTTTTTTCTTTCATTTTCCTTTGTGTGTGTGTGTGTGTGAGAAAGAGAGAGAGAGAGAGCAAGAATGAGAGTGTGAGAGAGATTTGGGTCTTTTTCCTTTTTTCTCCTTTTAATTTTGCTTTTTGTTTGTTTTCATTTGTTCTTTTCTGCTTACTTTTGCTTAATACTAAGAATTTACTTTTATTCCCAACAGCATTCTTGATCTAATTTTTCTCTTGCTTATCTTCCATTGATTACTTTTTCAATTTCTACTTCTCCAATTCCCCACTCCTCTTATCTTTGATAGTTTAATCACTGAACTTTACAAATCATTAGATAATTAACTCTATGTTATTACTGTTTAATATTGTTCTGTTGTGAAGGTATAGTTGCTACATTTAGTTGATTATTTCCTGTATGTCTATATTTGGTTTGTCTCAGTGTTTATCCCATAATTATAGATCTCTTTTCCATGAGGAATGATGATATATTACTGCTTCTTAAGGTTTGTCAATATCTACCTTGAATTTGATATTATTGTTACTGATATTATTGCTATTGTGAAGGTTTTGTAGTTATTTCATTTAGTAGTCAGTTTTCTCTGTATAAAATTATCTGTATTTCCTTTGTGTCATTAACAATACTGAGTCTCATTACTGGAGAACTGATGCTGGGTCAAGTACACCGCAGCCCTCCCTCCAAATAAACAGATGGTTGCATCCTGGAACTAAAACAAAAGCCTATACTTAGCCATGTTCAGAGTGCATCACTGAAAGGCAGACACTAGCTAAAGAGGTGTCTATTCTCACAACAAAATTTCCCATTATAACCAGCCCACAAATTTCAACACAAAAGAAACAGAAAGAAAACAACAGAAACATGAAAAAACATCAAAATACCTCCAAAATGTCCAGCCTTAACAAAGTTGATCCATGGGAAATTGAGGGGAAATAAACCAAAAATCACATAATTGAATTATTCAAAGGAATAATAGAAGAGATTTAAGGACAGATTACAAAGGTGCTTGGCAGGCTCACATAAGATACAGCTAGACATATAATGGACTTAATGATTGAAACAATAACCAACTTTACAACAGATACTAATAAAAAGCTAGCTGAACTAAACAAAATGATACAAAAAATGAGTGGCCAATTTAGCAAAGAATTAGAATTCAAGAAAAGGTACCAAACAAAAATTCAGCAGACTAAAAATTCTTTTCCAATATGAGTAACCAATATGACCAATGTGAAGACAATGTGTCAGAGCTGGAAGACAGAGATTCTATTGGAGACCAATTGTGAAAGATACATAAAAACAAGAAAAGAACAAGAAAAATGGATCCCACTGATGATATATGACACAAAAAAAGACTACTAAGATTGACTGGAATTATTTAAAAATCAAAAGAAAGCACAAATAGCATTAAAAATCTGTTTACAGAAAAAAGTGGAAGCATTTAACATAGAGGTAAATGAGGTATAGAGAACCCTAAATAGCCACATTAAGTAAAGCACCTCTCCATTCCACATCATAGTCAAAATCCCAGAAATCACAAGGACAGAATCTTAAAGTTCTTAGAAAAAAATCAATAGATTGCTAATCAAAGCAAACCAATTAGAATTACAGCAGACTTCTCAACACAAGTATTAATGGTTAGAAGCCCTTAAAGTGTCTCAAGCCTTACAGGAAAACAACTTCCAACACAAACTATTATATCCTACAAAACTATCTTTCAAAATTGATGGGGAAATAAGATATTTCCATGACAAATAGCATGCTAAGAAATTTACGACCATCAAATGATCACTCCAAAAAATTCTTAACAACATTCTGGAAAGAGACAATGAAACTAATAATGCCAAAAGAATTATAGTCTAATTACAACAGGCAGGGAGCAGTTAAATTCAAGGAGGGGATGGGAATCAGCATCAATAAAATAATGCCATAGCCAAGGATTGGTATAAGCACCTTCCTGGCAAGTGCAGGGTCATGAGTTTGATCCCCAGTACCAATAAATAAATAAATAAATAAATAAATAAATAAGTAAATCAAGCAATGACAGGAATAAGTTAATATCTTTCAGTAATGATTTCCAATATAAATGATCTTAATTCTCCAATCAAAAGACACAACGTGGCAGAATGGATCAAGTAACAAAATCCAATGCTATGCAGTATAAAAGAAACACATTTGATCCCAAAGGAAAATCATACATTAAAAATAAAAGGATGGAAAACAATATGCCATGCAATGGAAACCTGAAAAGAAGCAAGAGTAGCTATCTTATTTTCAGAAGAAGAGAACTTTCAAGCCAAAACTCATCAGAGGAGACAAGGAAGGTCACTAAATATTGGTTAAATATCTTAGTTACTTTTTCTTGTTGCTGCAACAAAATACTCAAACTCAAAGTTAAAGGAAGAAAGGTTTGTTTTCCTCACAGTTTGCAGAGGTTTCATTCATGGTTGGCTGTAAGACAGGGGTAGCATGGAAGAGAGGCACTGCAGAGGAGAAATAGTTCATGGCAGGCAGAAGGCAGCAAAATAGTGAAGAACCAAAGAAACAAGAAGCAAGTGACCACAGCAACCCTCTCTGTTCAGGCTACATGCCCTTAGATTGGGTAGCATTCACAGCATTCACAACCAGGGCCTGCCTTCCCCCATCCACACTTAGAACCATGCCAAACAATCAGTGGACTAATTTAGTAAACACACATTCTTAATCCTAATATCATGCACTCTAGATTCAGCAACCTATGAAAAAGCTCCAGCTATGCCCTCTTGAGGCTTTGGGGAGATATGTAGCCACAAGCCACTACAGTAAGGGAACAATTCAACAAGAAGAGATAACAATTATAAAACACCAGCAATCCAATTCATAAAACAAACACTAAGATATAAAAGATCAGAAAGGCATCAACAGGGCACTGCTACGGGGGATTGGGAGGAGACCACTAAGCAAAAATGCAAAGCATGCCTTCCCATGAACGAGGCAGTGTGGGGGATGGGAAACCAGAAGAGCACATTTCCCACCCCCACCAGTAAGAAACTGGCTGATTCAGAGAATCCAGGGAGAGATGATAGCAACTGAGGTGGAAGAAATAACTTAATGCTTATGTTGTTTGACTGACTCTGCAGGCCTGGGGCTGGTGGTCTGGGCATCTATTTGGAGGATGGCAGTGTGCATTGTGGCTACTGTGGGAGATTTCCTTCTTCCTTGTTTTTGAAATCCAATATTTTGTATCATTTTACTGTTTTGTTTTATTCCTGTTTCTGGTAACCTAGGCAACTATTTTGAGGATGGAAATGCACAATATAACAACTATTGTTAAATTACTATCATCTTGTTTTGAAAACCTACACAGCTATTGCTGTTTTGTTGTTGTTATTGCTATCATTGTGCTTTTGTTGTTGTTGTTTTAGGTTTGTTTACATCTTGATTTTCCTGTTTTTCTTTCTTCTCTTTTTTTTAGTTTTTTTTATTTAAAGAGAAAAAAAACAGGAAAAAGATAGAAATATTACAGAATTTCAAGAAAAGAAGATAAACAGTAAGAAATCACTAGTTGATAAATTACATATTGTTCTTTTAGAAATAGTTATTCAAGTTACAAAATTAAAGCACACAAAGTGGACACTCAAGCAGTGATAGTGCAAACAGATCTGTTCAACAATCCAACAAGAACCTAGAAATATGGTTATCAATCCCACACACCTACACATAACATGCAGCTATATCTTTTATAGCACTTCCTATTTCCTCTTTTTTTTACAATAGCAATTATACATTTTTAAAATTTTATTTAAAGAGAAGAAAAAAAAGCAAAACAGAAAAAAGGGTAGCAACAATACAGAATTCTAAAAGAAAGAAAGAAAGAAAAAGGAAAATGAGAAAAAGACCTATATGCTGAAAATTATACTACGCTGAAAAAGGAGATTGAAGAGGATATTAGGACATTCTTTCTTCTCTTTAAAATAAAAAAAATACAGTAGACATTGTGAATTTGGAAAAAACTATTCAAAAGAAAAGACAAACTGTGCTAGGGAAAAGGAAGAATAGGTAAAAGGAAAAAAATGCATGTATATGCAAGATGGTTAAGGTACTTATACAGGTAGCTTCTGTTTGTTCCTTGAAGAATGTTCTGTGCTAATATTATTTAGACTATATATCATGCTGATGTTCTTTACTCTGAATAACTACTAGAAGACACCAAAATGCAGTGTATCAAGGATTGTAACTGTCCTGTTTTGAAACTTGTTTTCATTGCTTATGTTTTGCTCTTTAAAATAAAATTAAAAAAATTAAAAAGAAAGATATCAACAGAATTATAGTGGGAGACCTCAATACTCCAGTTACAATAGACTAACTAGACAAAATTTCAAGAAAAAATATTAGAACTGAACCACACATTTGATCTAATGGACTTAAGAGACATCTATAATATTCCATTCAATGAGAGTAGAATACACATTCATTTCAACAGCATATGGAACTTTTCCCAAAATAAACTACATATTACAATAATGCATGCTTCACTAAATGCAAAATAATCAAAATTATTCCATGCATACTGTCAGATCACAGAGCAATGAAAGTAGAAATCAATGGTAAGTAAATGATATAGAAAGTATGCAAATCCATGGAAAATAAGCAATTTTTTCTTGAACAAAAATGGTCCACAGAAGAAATAAAGAATTAAATTATAATGATGCCAATACAACATACCAACAAATTGGGGATGCAATGAAAATATTCCTAAACCAAGTGTTTATAGCTGTGAATTCCCACATCAGAAAGACAGAGAAAGCCCAAATAAATAAGCTCCTAGAAAAACAAGAACAATCTAATCCAAAGTTAATACAAGGAAAGAAATTATAAAGATCAGAGAAAAATTCATAAAACTGAGACTAATGGGGGCAAGCTGGGGAGCTTGGAAAGTCCTAGTTGCAGCTGGAGAGGATATTGGAGTGAAGCCTTGACACTGGCAGCCATCCTAACCATCAGTCATCAAGATGGAGTGCAAAAAGCCACTCTACTGAGATGGGAAGAAAACAAGATGGCTGATCATTGAGCAACAAAATACAAAGCCTCCTGGGAGAAACAACTCATATGCCAGAATAAAACACCCTGGAGAGACCCAGACAGAGGGAGATGGATCCTCTTGACAAAGGAAGAAATTAAAATGTAAAAAAGCTCATCAAATACTTCAGGGCTACAACTGAAACAGCTAAAAATTATGGGACACAGTGTTTTTGTGATGACCCGCCAAGTTTGCACCAACTTGAATCCGTGCTAGCAGGCAGAGCCGCCCAAACTCATTCTCACCACCACTCACAGGAAGCACAGCAGCACTGAAGTCAGGGGTTGGTGAGCCCAACAGAGAACGGAGCTGGTGAAGGGACCTTCATTAATCCATGGTCAGTGCTGGGAATGAGACCACCCCACCATGGGAAGGGCATGACCAAATGGGCAACATGTTGGAATCAGGCAGGAGGAGCTGGAACTGGGAGTGACAGTGACTTCAGTTGATTGCTCTCTCCCCAGAGCAGATTCATGGGATTTGCTTGGACTGGGCCACACCCCTGGCCAGGACCCAATGAGCCATCCCAAATCGATTCCCTGTGCCTAGCATGCATAGCTGTTTCATGCATGCATAGCTGTTTACACTCTCACTGTTTGACTATCTACTTTGTATGTTTAATTTTGTAACTTGAACAACTATTTCTAAGAGGACAATATGTAATTTATTAACTAGTGATTTCTTATCGTTTATCTTTTTTTTGTAATTCTGTATTATCTCTACCCTTTACATGCTTTTGTTTCTCTTTAAATAAATAAAAAATTAACCATTTTAAAATAAACATTTCAGTGGCAATTAAAAAACTGAGACTAATAAAATACTACAAATAATAAGTGAGATAAAGGGTAGTTCTATGAAAGAATAAACAAAATTGACAATATATCCAATTTTACAAAAAATGGAAGATCAAAGTCAATGCAGTTAGAAATGAATAAAGTGAACACTGCCCAAACCCAAAAGATCATGAGTAACCCCTTTGGAAACCTACATTCCAATAAACTAGAGAATTCAAAAGAAATTGGTAGATTCTAGATACATATTAAGTACTACTAATTACCAAAACTGAATCAAGAAAATTTAAAGTCCTTGAATAATCCAATTACAGGTAATGTTTGAAGTAGTAACAAAAACTCTATCAACTAAGAAAAGCCCAGGTCCTGGTTGATTCCCAGCTGAATTCTCCAAGAACTTGAGGAGAGATCTAACACACTCTTCAAATAGTTTAGTGAAATTTTAAGGGAAGGAGCACTCATAAAGTCTTTCCTGCAACTTAGCAGTACTCTGATTCCAAAAGCATACACAGATCCATTGAAAAAGAGAACTTTAGGCCAATCTGTTTAATCAACATAGGCACAACAATCCTAATCAAGATACTGAAAGACAGAATCCAAAAAAATTATCATAAAGAACATACATCATGAGCAAATAGGCTTCATCCCTGAGAAGCAAGGATGGTTCAACATATGCAAATCAATAAACATAATATACTGCATCAATAAACATAATTATACTGCATATAAAATAAGCACAAAAGCCACATGATTTCAAATAAATGCAAAAAATATTATCTCAAATAAATGCAAAAAATTGTTGAATTTGACTATATTAAACATTCATCCATGATAAAAACCCTGAAAGAAAATGATAAAGAACCTTCTTTCATCTGATAAAAGAGTTTATGACAAACTTACTGCCTGCATCATATTTAATGGAGAAAATCTAAAAGCTCTTTCTCTAAAATGAAGAACAAGACAACCATGTCCACTATCACCACTCTTGTTCAATATATTACTCAAAACACTAGCTGGGGAAATCAGGCAAGAGAAAGAAATAAAAAGAAATTTTAAAAGAAAAAATTCAAATAATTGGTATCTGAAAATAACAAGACCCCAACTAGGGGAATTCAACATGGCTGGATAAAGATGGAGTCACATTAGAGTATCTCAGAGAAAACCAACTAAAAACACATAATGGGAAAAAAAGGGACGGAGAGACATCCTGACACCGAAATTAATCTGAAAAAGAGATTTGCAGGTCAAGCAAAATGTAGAAATAACACTTTATAAAGTGATAATCTAGCACACGGTGCTGCCCATGGGTTTACCACCATCAGGAGTGGAGCAAGAAGCACCATTCCCAGGAAGTTCCCAAAAATGGAGACACTGAAAATGTGTGGCAAACTCAATCTGCACAGGATAAATCTAGAATATAAGGCCCCTTGCCTATTTTGATTTCCTGAAAACAGAGGCTACTACAGCCTGGTAACAATTTTGCTGGTGTGTATAAGAGTGAGTGACTATTCCCTTCATAATGGGATGCTATTGGGGGTTTTTTGGTTTGTTTTTTTGTTTGTTTTATTTTGGTATTTCTTTTTTCTTTTTCCATTGAGCACCATATCTGTTAATCAGAAAGTGACAAGGTTAAGGACAAGCTGCAGTATTAAGGATTGCAGGCAAAACAATGCCTCCTGTCTTATGACTTGCCCAAGAAAGGGACTTGAACTGTGGACATGGCTGTGATCTGAATCAGTGGGGACAAGAAGTGGGGAATCGGCACTTCACCCTGTGACCAGTGACTAGCAGTACCCTTTGGCCAAAAAGTCAGCACTCCCTCCAACCTGTGACTAGCAGCACAAGAAGCACAGGGATGTGGGGACAAGAAATGGGAAACAAGCAGTCACCTCCCCCTGTGACCAGAAGTACAAGCATGGGCTGGGAAGTCAGCACTCTTTCCAACTTGCAGCCACCAACAAGACAGACCTGCATCCAACAGTAAAGGACAAGGAGGGTAGAGGGAGTCAGTGATGTGCAATAAAAGAGGCCATGCAAGGTTGGGAGGGGCAATAGAACAGGGGACTGGGAGCAGCCTTGAGTGAGACCACAGGAACTAGGAAAGAAGCACAAAGACAAAAAGAGTTAAGGTGACAATGGTCAGACTTCTAGAAAGCTGATAGCCAAAGACTGGCTACAGCCCCAACATCTAGAGGACAAGGTCAGTCCTGCATCCAAATCAACACTAATCCTGCTGCAGGCTTGGTGGGGCTCTGATTTGAACACTATCACAGAACAGCGGATATGAGAATTTTATTTAATCATTTTTCTTTGTGTATATCATTCTCCTTTTACTGTCTGTTTTTGCACATATATATTTGCTCTATTCTATTTGTCTTTTTTCTCCTTTTCCTCAGCTATCTCTCTTGATTTTATGATCTCTTCATGTGGGTGAACATTGCCTCTAATGTCTCTGATTTGCTTCACTAATTTTTTGCTTTCTCCTTCATTCTTTTTCTCCTGCCCTCTTCTTCAGTTTTCCAAAGCTTGTGTAATCATCCTTTGTCCCTCAGCCAAGTTTTGACTATTTTTCTCTTGATTTATCTCTCTGTTTTGTCCTCTATACCACTTAAATATCCTCACAACAGAGTAAAATCACTCTACTACAGAAAAACTCATTGCATACAAGTTTGTGATCTATGTTGGGTTCTATTTTATAACTGTAGATTGCCCCTATGGCTAAAGATACCAAATCAAAAGCTACCTCAGTATGTTAGATTCTAGGTAATGGATGATGCTATTACTATTGATAATTGCAACATTTTAGGTAGGGTATCATACTTGTAATTAGTTGTTCTTCCTTCTATAATAATACCGTGACTGTCTGCCATCATAAAAATCATAGTAGTCCAGTACCAAAGGACTGGATGTTGAACCAAATATATGACAACAACTCATCTTTAATAAATTGGTAAGGTAGGAACTTGGAACAGACAAAAACAAACAAATAAACAAAAAAACCCAGAGAACCTCCTACACAGAAAAGACAACAGACATTTCCAAAGGAAGCTTCACTATTAGAGATAAAGCTACCTCCCATAACAAATATAAAGGCATCAACACAGAAAAAATAATATAAAATGACAAGACAGAAGCAAAGCCCAACTCCAGGCCATCAGTCTACCTAGGACAAGTTCAAGGGACAACAAGGTAGAAGAAAATGGAGGCTATCCATTGGAAATTTCTGAAATGATAACAGCAGAGGTTCAAAAAATAGGTGTACAACCAGAAGCCCCCGGCATGCTTCAGTGGCACTGGACTGCTGCTGCAGGCCTGCCCCTTGGCTGGGAACACCTGGGATGAACCCAGCACAACTGAACCACCTTGGACTGCTGCCACTGGGCCTGACCCTCAGCCAGGAACATCTGGGATGCCCCTGGCACTGCTGGGTCACCTCGGACTGCCACTGTGGGCCTGCCCCAGGGCTGTGAACACCTGGGATGCCCCCAGCACACCTGAGTGGCCTCTGACTGCTGCTGCAGGGCCAACCCTCAGCCAGAAACACCTGGGATGTCTCCAGCATGACTGAGCCCCCTAGGACTGCCATTTCTGGGCCTGCCCCTTGGCCAGAAATACCTGTGATGCCCCTACATGCCTGGGTCACCTCAGACCATCACCACAGGTCTGCCCCTTGGGGAACCCACCCACCTCCTAGACCTAGTACTGCAGTTGATCTTTGGATCCAACCACTTCCCCCAAAACCTTGGACTAAAGTAGATTACCATGCTGGCTGGATAGGAGACTCAGGAATCCCTCACTCAAACAGAAGACCTCAGCAGGCTCCAGTCAGTGTGGTGAGTTTACCCATAAAATAGAGGTCTGCAGTGGGTAAATAGCAGAAGTGAAACTCCCTCCAATGTAAGACCTTGGCAAACCTGGCAAGAGAGTGAGTACTCCCCTCCTTCACACAGAGAACATCAGACAGGTTGAAGAGTGCACCAATAAGCCCCCAACCAACTTGTAGAAAATTAAAAGAGCTAATGAGACCCTTGATGACACAGTAGGGCCTCAGCTGACACAAATATTATAGACAGGGAGATCTGGTGAACTGCAACAACCTGAAGACATAGCAACAGCAGGAATTAAGAGTTGACCTACATCACTACTTCTAGGCTAGTCAGCCCAAGAAGAATATAGGACTCACCCAACAGGCACTGTAGGAGGAATTCAGGCAACTGGCTCTCCTCTTCATTGTAGTACCCAGCAATTGGACAAATGTCAACCACACAGTAGGACCCTAAAATGCACACTACAGATAGTTGAGACTGTTGGGATTGAAAGTCCAAATATTTACCCAAAAGGTGAAAATTACAAAAATGAAAAGGTAAAATGCAATCTCAAACATCTAGTTCATCAGGAGCAAGTATAGGCAACATTGAAATAGAGGACTTTAAAAGTGATATACCAGAAATCTCTGAAAAGATAGAAAATGAAGCAAAGAAACAAATCCATGAGGCTATAGAGCAAATCAAATTACAAATAATGTTTTATCTAAAGACAGAAATAACAACCTTAGTAAAAGAGTTGCTCAACATAGCTAGAGAATAGATAAAATAATACAGGAGCATGGGAAATTGATTGAAACCTTGAATGAATAATGCAGAAAACAATCAGAATCCATAAAACAAATTCAAAGAGATATCAAATAAACAAAAAATTGTGTTGAAAGGTGGCAAAACCATTTAAATGAAGCTGAGGATATAATTTGAGACTTTGAGGACAGGATTGCAGACAGTGATCATGAAGGGGTAGAACTTATAAAAACAACAAAGCAGCATGAAATGACAATCCGGCAGCTTCAAAATGATAAAGAGAAACAATGTAAGACTAATAGGCATCAGTGAAGATGCAGGAGTCAATGCAAATGACATAACTGAACTATTCACAGAAATAATAGCAGAAAATTTCTCACACATGGTGGGGGGGAATCTGATACATAGATAAGTGAGGCATATAGAATGCCAAACAGTCACAACCAGCATAAATCTATACCCAGACATATATTAATTAAGATCTCAGATATACAGCATAAAAACAGAATACTAAAAGCTGTTAGAGAAAAGACACAACTCACCTATCAAGGAAAGCTTATTAGAATCATGGTAGACTTTTCAGCACAAACTTTCAAGTTAAGATGAGCTTAGGGTGAAGTATTTCAAGCCCTAAAAGAAAACAACTTTCAACCCAGACTGATGTACCAAGCAAAACTGCCTTTCAAATTTAATGGAGAAATAAGATACTTGCATGAAAAGAACAACTGAAGAAATTCATGTCCACAAAAAAAAACCCTAGAAAGAGTACTGAAAAACATGCTAGATATAGATAAAAATGACCACAATCTCCAGAACACCAACATAAAGAAACAACCAGGCTGGACAAAAAATTAAAGAAGGGACAAAAGCAGGAAACCAACAATAGGAACACAATGTGGCAAAGTCAAGCCAGTACATATCAGTGATATCCATAAATGTAAATGGGCTCAATTCACCTGTCAAAAGAAGCAGGTTGACAGAATGGATCAAGAAACAGGATCCCACAATATGCTGTATACAAGAAACACATATGACTCAAAAAGAAACTCATAGATTAAAAATCAAAGCATGGAAAACAGCATTCTATGCAATAGGAACCCAGAAAAAAGTAGGAGTAGCAATTCTATTTGTAGACAAAGTGAACTTCAAACATAAAAGGTTTAAAAGAGATGAAGAAGGCCACTACATACTTGTTAGTGGAAAAATTCAAGAGGAAGAACAATTATAAATATATATGAACCAAATACAGGAGCACCCAACTATATAAGACAAACACTAATCAACATGAAAAACCAAGTACACAAGAACACAATTGTAATAGGAGACTTTAACACCCCACTGTCACAGAGAGATAGATCAACTAGACAAAAAGTCAGCAAAGAAATAACAAAACTGAATCATACCTGTGAGCAAATGGACTTAGTGGATGTTTATAGAGTGTTCCACCCAACCACATCAGAATATACATTCTTCTTAGCTGCACATGAGACATTCTCCAAAATAGACTATATATTAACCTATAAAGCATTCTTAACTAAACACAAAGGGAGTAAAATTATCCCATGCATAATATCTGATCATAGCACACTAAAATTGGAAACTAATGGCAAAAAACCCTGAAAAACTTGCATAAATACATGGAAATTAAATAACAATCTTCTGAACACATTATCTATATCTAGCATGTGGGCTATGGAAAAATTAAAGAAGAAATAAAACAATACCTACAATATAAGGAAAATGCAGATACAACATACAGTAACCTATGGGATGCAATGAAAGCAGTCCTAAGAGGGAAATATATAGCAATAAATAGTCACATGAAGAAAACAGAATGAACACAAATAAATAACCTAGTGCTACATCTCAAGCTTCTAGAAAAAGGAGAGCAAGAAGACTCAAAGATTAGAGAAGAAATTAATGCAATTGAAACTAAAAAAATACAAAGAATTAATGAATCAAAGAGCTGGTTTTTTGAGAGGATAACCAAAATTGATAAACCCCTGGCCAACCTTATCAAGAAAAAGAAAGAAAAAACTCAAACCCACACAATAAGGATGGAAAAGAAGGAAATTACTACAGGTCCTATGGAAATTCAAAAGATCATGAACAGCTACTTTGAAAATCTCTACTCATATAGGGTGGAAAACACCTATGGACAGATTTCTAGAAACATATGAACTACCAAAGCTCAACCAAGAAGATATATCAATTTTTAATAACCCAATATCAGCTATTGAAATTGAAAACTTATTTAAAAACTTACCAACAAAGAAAAGCCCTGATGGATTCACAGCTGAATTCTACAAGAGATTTACAGGTCTTATGCCAATACTCCTTAAACTCTTCAATGAAATTGAAAAGGAAGCAATCCTCCCTACATCATTCCTGGAGGCAAGTATTACTCTGATACCAAAACCAGAGAAAGTCCCCAACAAAAAGAAGAACTATAGACCAATCTCACTGATGAACATTGATGCAATGATTTTCAATAAAATACTGGCAAATAGAATGCAGCAAATCATCAAGAAGATTATACACCATGACTAAGTGGGATTCATTCCAGGAATGCAGGGATGGTTCAATATACACAAATCAATAAATGTAACACATCAACAGAGCTCAAAATAAAAATCACATGATCATCTCAATAGACACAGAAAAAGATTTCAATAAAGTCTAACACCTTTTCATGATTAAAAAAAAACCTACATAAACTCAGAATAGATGGCATGTACCTCAATCTCATAAAGGCCATCTATGACAAACCAACAACCAACATTATGCTAAATGGACAAAAACTGGAAGCCTAGTGCTGGGGATTTAGCTCAGCAGCATAAGTGCTTGGCTTGCAATCACGTGGTCATGAGTTTGATCCCCAGTACCAAAAAATAAAAATAAATAAAAATTAAAAAAAAACCTGAAAGCCTTCACTCTAAAATTAGGAATAAGACAAGGATGCCCACTATCACCACTCCTATTCAATATAATTCTGGAAATATTAGCCAGAGCAATCAGATAAGAGGGAGAAATAAAAGGAATAAAAATAGGAAAAGAAGTTAAATTATCATTATTTGCAGATGACATGATACTTTACATAGAAGACCCCAAAAACTCCATTAAAAGACTACTAGAGGTCATAAATTCAGCAGCATAGCTGGATACAAAGTCAACACTCAAAAATCAATAGCATTCCTGTACACAAACAAAAAATTCACTGAGAGAGAAATTATGGAAATATCACCCTTCACAATAGCATCTAAATAAATGAAATACCTAAGAATCAACCTAACCAAGAATGTAAAACACCTATATGCTGAAAATTATACTACTCTAAAAAAGGAGACTGAAGAGGATATTAGAAAATGGAAGGATATTCCTTGATCTTGGTTAGGAAGAACCAACATTGTGAAAATGGCCATACTCTCAAAACTGCTATACAGATTTAATGCAATACCTATCAAAATACAATTAACATACTTTACAGATCTAGAAAAAATATTCCTAAAATTCATCTGGAAACAGAAGAAACCTAGAATAGCAAAGGTGATTCTGGGCAACAAAGGCAAGGCAGGAAGCATCTCAATTCCTGATTTGAAATTATACTATAAAGCCACAGTCATAAAATCAGCATGGTACTGGCAAAGAAACAGACATGGAGATCAATGGAACAGATTAGAAGATGAAAACACTATTACAAAGACACTCAGCCAACTTATATTTGACAAAGGGGCTAAACATGTTCACTACAAAAGAGACAGCTTTTTAAAATAAATGGTATTGGAAAAATTGGCTTTCCACATGCCAAAGACTGAAGCTAGACCCATGCCTATCACCATACACTAACTAAAGTCAAAATGGGTCAAGGATCTAAATATTAAAACAGAAACACTAAATCTATTGGAAGACAAAGTAGGTAAAATCTTGGAGACATAGGGGTAGGGAGAGAATTCCTGAATAAAACACAAATTGCATGGGAAAACAAAGAATCAACAACCAGGATCTCATATTACTAAAAAGCTTTTGCACTTCAAAAGAAATCACCAACAAAGTGAAAAGGAAACCCACAGAATGGGACAGAATTTTAGCCAACAACCCCTCAAAGGACTTATACCTAGAACATACAAAGAATTGAAAAACATCAAGCACCCCAAATTCAAAGACCCTCTGCAAAAATGGGCATCTGAGATGAACACACAGTTCTCAGATGAAGATATACAAGTGGCAAATAAATATATGAAGCAAATGTTCACCATCACTGGTCATTCGAGAAATGCAAATTAAAACAGCATTGAGGTTTCATCTCACCCCGGAAAGAATGGCTGTCATCAAGAAAACACCTGATAACAAATGTTGGTGAGGGAAAAAGGAATAGTTCTCCACTGTTGGTGGAAGTGCAGCCTGGTGCAACCACTGTGAAAATCAGTATGGAGATTCCTCAAAAAAAACTAGGGCTGGAAGTTCCATTCAATCCATCTATTCCCCTCCTGGGTATTTTCCCAGAAAACCTGAAAAGGTCATGTCACAGCAGTATATGTGCACCCATGTTAATAGTAGCACAATTTGTGATAGCTAAATCTTGGAAACAACCAAAATGCCAATCAACCGCAGAGTCAATGAAAAAAAATGTGGTATTTTTATGCGATGCTATACTATTCAGCTATATAAAGCATGATCTTGAGACATTTATAGGTAAATGGAGGCAACTTGAGAATACCCTGATTAGCGAAATAAACAAGACTCACATTAGCAAATATCACATTGTCTCTCTAGTGTAAAAAATAGTAAAAATGAACAGAATGCTGGTATCCAAAAAGTATAATAGATATAAAAGTGTAATAAATATAATAGGTATTATAAAAATGAAAGGGAAGGAAAGTGCTCTAAAGGATATAATGGCATGTATAGTATGTAAAACAGATGACCGTATTACTGAACTTTTTTTTAGATAATTGAACTGAAGAGTTTGTACTATGTTTGAGTGTCTAGCCACTTTTTATACTTTGAATTTGCAACTTTAACAACTATTGTTAACAAGATGTAATATATCAACTAGTGATATCAAGATGTTAAATTTTTTGAAATCTGTTTGTACTTTTTCTTGTGTTTTCTATTTTGTCTTAATTTTTTTCTTTCTCTCTTAAAATAAAAAAAAATTCATGTCATAAGGAATGAAAATGGTGAAATCACTACTGACCCTGTGGAAATACAGAAGATCATCAATACTTATTTCAAAAACCTCTACTCTCATAGGCTTGATAACACAGAAGAAATAAACAGATTCTTAGAAATATATCAATTACCAAAGCTGGATCAAGATGATATAAAACTGCTGAATAACCAAATTTCAGTTAATGAAATTGGAAATGTTATTAGAACCCTACAAACAAAGAAAAGCCCAGGTCCTGATTGATTCAATGCAGAATTCTTTTTTTAGTTTTTTTTTATTTTAAAGAGAATAAAAGAAAGTTGACAGATCTAAGCAGATCAGAACAGAAAAATGTAAGCAACACAGCACTTCACAACAAGACAATTGGATATTAACAGTAGCTATCATAATGTCTCTTTCTTTGAAACAGTTGAGCTTAGCTTTACACACAATAATGTCAAACATAACAAAATAGAATAAAACCACTCAAGAGAATGAAAGTATTGCAAGGCATTCTGAACCAATCAAAGATGAACAATGGCTACTATGTTATCTCATTTTCCATAAAAAATTGTTTATACTATCATATATATTAAAATCCAATAAGACACAATGTGACAGAACCAATGGTAATAGAAAAACAAGAGCATGGTAGGACTTCAGAGCAAGATGATATCAATTCAACAATGGCTGCCATATTGAAAACAGAATAAAACCATTCCAAACAATGAATGAAAACATAAGACTTCAAAGCAGTATTATGGTGAACCATGATTACCATAAAATCTTCTGTAGAGAGTGGTATTTTTATATTATATGTAAAATGTTCATATTATATGTAAAATGCACCCTTGGGAGCACTGTTTTAATGAATATAACTCAACATATGTTTAAAAGTTTAATTCTTTATATAATAGACAGGAAATATGTAGTTAATATAATTTGTATGTGGATATTTGCCTAAGCTACTGTTCTCATTACTGAGACAAAAATACCTGAAACCAAAATTAAGGAAGAAAAGGTTCATTGAGATTGCAATTCCTGGAAATTTCAGTCCATAATCAACTGGTCCCAAGGCAGAGTCACATAGTGTGGGGGAACAGTTGAAGGTGGTAGAAGATAGAAAAAGCAAAAGGAGCAAAATCGAGTTAATCATGCTTCTTTTCTTCCCTTATATTTTATGCAGGCTACACACCCTAGCGTGTTCATTTACATCAGCACTATCACCTTGCTCACCTCTTGTACAGGCTCCAGATGTTTACACAGTGAGGACCCTGGCCCTCTGTTGAATCACTTAGTTAACTTTTAATCCTTTCAAATTGACACAAAGGTTCAGCCATTACAACATACTGGAGGTTAAATAGCCATACTCTAGGGCATATCCTCTATACCCTGGTAGAATTGCTGAGTTACTCAGCCAATTTCTAAAGTTCTCAAGCTGACTCAGTGCATCAATCATTACAGTACTGTATAAGGTAAAATTCAAAAATCATAGAATTACTTTTTCTCAAATCAAGAATTCATAAAAATAATGCTACTTTCATCTTGTCATGGGATATGGATTAAGTTCTCTAGGTCACAGATATGTGTGCATAGATGGTCACTGTTTTTTATTTTAAAGAGAATAAAACAAAAGAGGACAGATCTAAGCAGATCAGAACAGAACAATGTAAGCAACATAGCACTTTACAGCAAGACAATTGGATATTAACAGTAGCTATCATAATGTCCTTTCTTTGAAATAGTTGAGCTTAGCTTTACACACAATAATGTCAAACATAACAAAGTAGAATAAACTACCCAAGAAAATGGAAGTATTCCAAGATATTCTGAACCATATAACCAAAGATGAACAATGGCTGCTATATTATCTCATTTTCCATAAAAATTTTGTTTTTACTATCATACATATTAAAATCCAATAAGACACAATGTGATAGAACCAATGGTAATAGAAAAACAAAAACATGGTAGCATTTCAGAGCAAGATGATATTAAATTAACACTGACTACCATACTGTCTTGTGTTCAAAGTAACTATTCATATGATCATATATATATATATATATATATATATATATATATATATATATATATAAAATAAAACAGAATAAAACCCTTTGAACCAATGAATGAAGACATAAGACATCAAAGCAGTATAATGGTGAACCATGATTTCCATAAAATCTTCTATACTCTTATCATTTCTTACACTAGGGAGACTATATGGTATTTATAAATGTTAGTTTGATTTATTTCACTTAAGAGTATAGATTCAAGATATATCCATTTATTTATAAATATCTCAATGTGATCATTCTTTTTTTAAAATTTTATTTAAAGAGAAAAAAAGCAAAACAAAAAGGGGTAGAAACAATACAGAATCTCAGAAAAAAAAAAGCAGTAAGAAATCACTAGTTGATAAATCACATACTGTCTTCTTAGACCTAGTTGTTAAAGTTACAAAATTAAAGCATACAAAGTGTACATTCAAACAGTGAGACTGCAAAGAAGTTCAATGATCCAGTAACAACTTAGCAACATGGTTTTCAATCCTACACACTTAAACATACATGCAGCCATATCCTCTAGAGCACTTTCTTTTCTTCTTTTTACTTTTTAAGTCC
>PVLA01013124.1:0-13206 GCA_004027455.1 Hydrochoerus hydrochaeris | reverse complement strand
ACTTTTTTTTTGAAGGTAGCAAAATATAGCAGAACAAGACAGAGCAAACCCATGTGACTGCACTGCAATAAAACTACCACAGAACCTCAGAGCAAGTCACTAGGACACAAGCAATGGGCTCAATAGTGGCACAATTTGTAATAGCCAGATCTTGGAAAAAACCTAAGTGCCCATCAACTGAGGAATGGATAAAAATTATGATGTATGGATAAAAAAATTGCTCACATTAGCTGTTCTTTCAATCAAATAGAGGAAAATGGAAGGAAATATCAAACTTTTAAAAACAGAATATTGAATAAAGCAGTACTATTAATCAAAACTGAGCAAAACAGTGATAAAAATATTTGCCTTCAAAGAGATTGTAGAAGGAAATCCCCCTTACTTGCCATGCTGTATACATTCATTCTCCAAAAAGATACTCAGACCGCCGGTGCCTACTTGCTAATGGGGGGGGGGAAATGGATCAATGTCTGATTCTTAGTCCATGCGCAGGCAGGGCCCTAGCTGCTTACAGGCCGGCCAGCAGGCTGCCTTATCTCCCAGTGCCCAAAGTTCCAACATGATGCAGAGCTTAGGAGTCACTGATAGTTCTCGCCCTGGTGTGCCAGTGGTTTGCCAGGCCACCAGCTGCTCACCAGGGCGGCGGGTAGCCCGCCTGTTCTCCAGCACCCAAAGTTACAACATGATCAATGTGATCATTCTTTATAGCTGAGTAGTACTCCATTGTATAAAAGTACCACAATTTTTTTATCCATTCCTCGGTTAATGGGCACTTAGGTTGCTTCCAAGATCTGGCTATTACAAATTGTGCCACTATAAACATGGGTGTGCATATATCACTGTGGTAAGATGTTTTCAGATCTTCTGGGAATATGCCAAAGAGTGGAATAGCTGGGTCAAATGGGACCTCCATCCCCAGGTTTTTGAGGAATTTCCAGATTGACCTCCACAGTGGTTGCACCAGTCTACACTCCCACCAACAGTGCAGAAGAGATCGTTTTTCCCCACAGCCCCTCCAGCATTTGTTGTTGTTAGTTTTGTTGATCCTGGGCATTCTTCCTGGAGTGAGATGGTATCTCAGTGTGGTTTTAATTTGCATTTCTCTAATGACCAATGATGATGAACATTTTTTCATGTATTTATTTGCCATTCGTATTTCTTCATCTGAGAACTGTGTTTTCATCTTGGATGCCGATTTTTGGATTGGGTATTGGAATTTCGGGGGTCTGATTTTTTAAAATTCTTTATAAGTTCTAGATAGAAGTCCTTTGTCTGAGGGACAGTTAACTAAGATATTTTCCCAGTTTGTAGGTTTTCTTTTCACTCTGCTGGAGATTTCTTTGGACATACACAAACTCTTTAATAAGATATAATCCTAGTTATTGATTCTGGGAAGTATTTCCCATGCAGTTTGTTTCTTGTTCATGAATTCTCTACCTACCCCTATGTCTTCAAGATTTTTACCTACTTTATCTTGCAACAGATTTAGTGTTTGTTTTAATATTTAGATCTTTGATCCATTTGGATTTTAGTTTAGTACATGGTGATAGGCATGGGTCTAATTTTAGTTTTCGACATATGGATAGCCAATTGTTTCAGCACCATTTATTAAAGAGATTGTCATACTTCCAGTGAACATGCTTGGCCCCTTTATCAAAGATAAGGTGGTTGAGTGTCTTTGTAGTTGTATCTCCTACTCTATTCCATTGATCTTCAGGTCTGTTTTTATTCCAATACCATATTGATTTTATTACAGTAGCTTCGTAGTATAACTTCAAGTCAGGGATTATGATGCCTCTTGCCTTGGCTTTGCTGCTTAGAATTGCCTTTGCTATTCTAGGTCTCTTCTGGTTCCAGATGAATTTTAGGAGTGATTTCTCTAGATCTATGAGGTATGCTAGTGGTATTTTCATTGGGATTGCATTGAATCTGCATAACAATTTTGGGAGAATGGCCATTTTCACAATATTTATTCTTCCTATCCATGAACAAGGGATGTCTTTCCATTTTCTGAGGTCCTCTTCAATTTCTTTTTCAGGGTATTATAATTTTCTGTGTACAGCTCTTTTACTTCTTTCGTTAGATTAATTCTTAAGTATTTCATTTTTTTGGATGCTAGCATGAAGGGTGTGGCTTCTTTTATTTCTCTCTTGGTGATTTTGTTGTTAGTGTATAAGAATGCTATTGACTTTTGAGTATTGACTTTGTATCCAGCTGCTTTGCTGAATTTACTTATTATATCTGGGAGACTTTCAATGGAGTTTTGGGGGTCTTCTATGTAGGGTATCATGTCATCTGCAAATATATAATAATTTAACTTCTTCTTTTCCTATCTTTACTCTTTTTATTTCCCTCTCTTGCCTCATTTCTCTGGCTAGTATTTCCAGTACTATATTGAATAGAAGAGGTGATAATGGACATCCTTGTCTTGTGCCTGATTTTAAGGTAAAGGCTTTCAGCTTTTGGCCATTTAATATGACACTGGCTGTTGGTTTGTTATAGATGGCCTTTAACATATTGAGGTAAAGACCATCTATTCCAATTCTCTGTAAGGTTCTTATCATGAATGGGTGTTGGATCTTATCAAAAGCTTTTTCTGCATCTATAGAAATGATCATATGATTCTTGCTTTTGGCTCTATTGATATGGTGGATTACATTTATTGATTTATGTATGTTGAACCATCCCTACATGCCTGGGATGAATCCCACTTGGTCATGGTGTATAATCTATTTGATGATTTGCTGCATCCTGTTTGACAATATTTTATTGAGAATTTTTGCATCTATGTTCATTAGGGAGATTGGCCTGTAGTTCTCTTTTTTAGTTGGGTCTTTCTTGGGTTTTGGTACTAGACTGATATTTGCATCCAGGAATGACTTAGGGAGAATTGCTTCCCTTTGAATTTCATTGAAGAGTTTGAGGAGTGTTGGCAACATATGTCTTCTTTGTATTTCTTGTAGAATTATTCAGTGAATCCATCTGGGCCTGGGCTCTTCTTTGTTGGTAGGGACTTGGATACATTTTCAATTTCACTCATAGAAATTGGGTTATTCAGAAGTTTTACACCTTCTTGATCCAGCTTTGGTGGTTCATGTTTCTAGGAATCTATGCATTTCTTCTGTGTTATTGAACCTATGAGAGTAGAGATTTTCAAAAATAGTTGTTGATGATCTTTTGTATTTCCACAGGGTCAGTAGTGATTTTATGTTTTGCATTCTGTATTGCATGAATTTGATTCTTTTCTTTCCTTTTCTTAATTAGGTTGGCTAGGGGCTTATCAATTTTATTTATTCTTTCAAAGAACCAACTCTTTGTTTCATTTAATTGTTTTCTTAGTCTCTATTGCATTAATTTCTGCTCTGATCTTTATAATTTCCTCCCTTCTTTTGGCTTTGGGCTTGGCTTGCTCTTCTATTTCTAGATGTTTGAGGTGTAATATCAGGTTGCTTATTTGTGTTCATTCTGTTTTCCTAATGTGGGAACTCAGTGCAATAAATTTTCCTCTGAGGACCACTTTCATTGCATCCCACAGGTTCTGGTAAGTTGTATTTGTACTTTCGTTTGCTTGTAGATATTGTTTAATTTCTACTTTAATTTCCTCTGTGACCCATTGATTGCTGAAGAGTGTATTATTCAATTTCCATGTGTTTGTGGGGTTTTTGAAGTTTCTTTTATCATTAATTTCTAGTTTCATGGCACTATGATCTGATAACATGCATAGGATAATTTCAACTCTTTTGCATTGACTTAAATATGTTCTGTGGGTTAGTATATGGTCCATTTTAGAGAATGTCCAATGTACTGCTGAGAAGAATGTATATTCTGATGTTGTTAGATGGAACACTCTGTATACATCTATCAAGCCCATTTGTTCACAGGTGTGATTCAATTCTTTTATTTCGTTGCTGATTTTCTGTCTAGTTGATCTGTCCATTTGTGTCAATGGCATGTTAAGGTCTAATGTTATAATTGTGTTATTGCCTATTTGATTTTTCATTTCTGTTAATGTTTGTTTTGTGTAGTTGGGTGCTCTGGAATTTGGTGCATATATATTTAAGATTGTTATCTCTTCCTCTTGCAGTTTTCCCCTAACTAGTATGTAGTGACCTTCTTTATGTCTTTGGACCATTCTTGGTTTGAAGTTCACATTTTTTTGCAAACAGAATAGCTACTCCCACTTTTTTTTTGAGTTCCTATTGCATGGAGTATTGTTTTCCATCCTTGGACTTTCAGTCTATGAATTTCCTTTTGGGTTAGATGGGTTTCTTGTAGACAGCATATGGTTGGACATTGTTTCTGGATCCATTCTTCCAGTTTCATTCTTTTAATTGGTGAATTGAGGTTGTTTACACTAAAGGTTATAACTGTTGTATATCATTTTATTTTTGACATGTTATCTTTTTTCTGTTGTATCTTTACCTTCCATTCTGTTTGTCTGTCTTGCTTTGTGTTTTTTTTTTCTATGTGTATCTAGAATGTCTTTCAGTATTCTTTGTAGGGTTGGTTTGGTAATCATGAAGTTCTTTAGCTGTTCTTTGTCATGGAGGTATTTTATTTCTTCATCCATTTTGAAGGACAGTTTTGCAGGGTATATCAGCCTGGTTGGAAGTCATTTTCTTTTAGGATCTGAAACACTTCACTCCATGCTCTTCTTGACTTCATTGTTTGTGTTGAAAAATCTGCTGTGATTCTGACAGGTTTTCCTTTATAGGTGATCTGTCTTTTCTAACAGCTTTTAATATTCTGTTCTCATTTTGGATTTCTGGGATGGTGATTATTATATGTCTGGGTGTAGTTTTATGTTGGTTGTGCCTATTTGGAGTTTTATAAGCTTCACTAATCCATATGTCAGTTTCCATTCTCATGTTTGGGAAGTTTTCAGCTATTACTTCTGTAATTAGCCTCTTGATATCATTTGTGTTGTCCCCTTCTGTTTCATTTATCTCTATTAATCTTATGTTGTTTTTCTTTGCATCATCTTGCAGCTGTTGAATAGTTATTTCCTGATACTTGTTATTTTTAAAAGACCTTTCCTTTCCTGTTCACTAGCTGCAATCTTATCTTGGAGGTCTGAAATTCTATCTTCACTTTCATTGAGGTGATTTTGATAACTTTCAATTGAATATTTGATTTACTGTATATCTCTTTGAATCTGCTTCATGCATTGTTTGTTTCTTATACTGTTCATTCAGGGATTCTATCTTTTGTTTTGTTCCTCAAAATTTTTAGCTGTGTCTTCATTGGATGCATTCAGTATTTCTTTCACTACTTTTATCATTTCTTCTTTTACCTGGGAGATTATTTCTTATTTGAGTTCCCTCGTAGCTTCCCGGAGTTGCTTCTTTATTTCAGTTGATATATTTTCAGGCATTTCAGGTGTATGGCTTATATTTTCTTCTATGTACATAGCTCCTAGGTTTTCTTGGGATGGGCTGGAGGTTTGAGATTGTATTTTCATCTTTTGTTTTGTCATTTTCCTATATTTCCATGTTTCCAGTCATGTTTCAAAGCTTCCCCCAGGCATTCTGGAAATCTCCTCCTGTACCCTCATCTCCTGGGACTGCACAGCCTTGGCTCCTTTCATTGTGCAGACCTGGCTCCACTCACAGCATAGGTCTGGCTCCCATGGTTGAAATAATGTTACTAGGTGTGGTCCTCTGAGGCCTGTGAAACCTCTTGAGCCTAGTCCAGTGTCCTAATGAGCTGGGTGGGCACCCAACCACTGGGAGTGATGGTCCCAAACTCTCTGAGCCAGCACTGGCAGGCTGGAACTCACCCCCAGTGCAGGCCTTGCTCCCTTTGTGGCATAGGCCTGGCTCCCCTGTTTGAAAGAAGGTTGCTGGGCATGGTCCACCAAGATATGGTATTTTTATGCAATGGAGTATTACTCAGCTATAAAGAAATATTGCATTGAGACTTTCATAAGTAAATGGACACAACTTGAGGCCATACTCATAAATGAAATAAATCAGACTCACATGTATAAATACTGTATTGTTTCCCTAGTGTAAGAAACTGAGAAATTATGTATGTTCCAAAATCTACAATGAATACTATGTAAGGGTAAGAAACTGTTCAAATAGGAACAGCAATTGGAATAAAGGAAAAGAGGAAAGACAGAATAGAAAAGGAAAAAGACATAAATTTATATAAATATATTATATTTAAATTGACTATACTACTAATTGTATTAGTTATTGGGAAAGAACAGTTAATTTTCATATATGTAGATAAATTTTACACATCTATATCTGTTAATTTAAGCAAGCTTCTTGAAGGTAACAATATGCAATATTAAAACCATTGTCAAATTCCTATCATGTTGTTTTGTAAACCTATGCTGTTATTTTATTTGGTTTCTTGTTGTTGTTTGTCTGTATTATTTTTTGCTTTTTCTTTTCTGTGTCTTTTTAAACTTAAATTAAAAAACTCAAAAGGAAATTCATACATTAAAAGTCAAAGGATGGAAATAAATACTCCATGTGACAGGAATCCAGAAAAATTGGGGGGAGCAATTCTGCTTGCAGACAAACTAAACTTAAAGCCAACAGTGGTCAATAGAGATAAAAAATGATACTGCATATTTATTAGGGGAAAACTTGTAGAGAAAGACTTTATAATCAGGTACTTTATACAGGTACCAAATATGGGAGTACCCAAAAATGTAAGACAAATATTAATAGACAGGAAAAATCAAATAAACAATAATATAGTTATAATGGGGGACAATAAAACCCCATTGTCACAAAGAGACAGATAAACTGGACAAAAAATCAGCAAAGACATAACAGAAAAATCAAATTTGTGAGCAACAGGACCTAGTAGATGTGTACAGAGGGTTTCACCCAATGACTGCAGAATACACATTCTTCTCAGCTGCATATGGATTTTTCTTGAAAGCAGGTCATATACTAGCCCATAGAACATGCTTAAGTAAATGCAAAGGAATTGAAATTATCCCATGACTATTATCTGACCATAGTGCAATAAAATTGGAAATCAATGACAAAAGAAATCACAAAAAGTCCATAAATATATGGAAATTAGATAATACTCTCCCAAACAAACAAACAATGGGTCACAGAAGAAATTAAAGAAGAATTTAAATAATATCTAAAATTGAAAGAAAATTCAAATGCTGGCACCTGTGGAACACAACGAAAGCAGTTTTCAGATGGAAATTTATAGCACTAAATTCTCACATCAGGGAAATTGAATGAGCACAAGTCAACAACCTAAGGTTACACCTCAAATTTCAAGAACAAGAAGAGCAAGTCAAGCCCAAAAAAGGGATAAAATTGTAAAGATTAGAGCAGAAATCAATGCCACTGCAAATAAGAAAACAATCACAAGAATTAATGAATTGAAGAGCTGTGTCAAAGAATGACTCAAATTGAGAAACCTATATAGCCAATCCTGTTCAAATAGGAAAGAAAAAACTCAAATCCATGCAAGAGGAAATAAAAAGGTTGAAACCACTACAGATCCAGTGGAAATTTAGAAGATTATCAATACCTATTTTCAAAATCCATACTCTCAGAGGATAGAACACATGGAAGAAATGTACAGATTCTTGGAAACATTAATTATCAAAACTAGATCAAGAAGATACAAAATTCCTGAATAACCCAATATCAGTTAGTTAAACTGAAAATGTAATTAAACACTTACCAACAAGAAAAGTCCATATCCTGATGAATTCACAGCTGAATTCTACAAGAAATTTAGAAAGGATTGAACACCAACACTCCTCAAACTCTATACCAAAGGGAAAGGGAAGCAATACTCCCTAACTCATTCCTGGAGTCAAGTATTACCCTGATACCAAAACCAGAGAAAGACTCAACCAAAAAAAAAAAGAGAACTATAGGCCAATCTCCCTAATGAACATACATTTTTTTAAAAAGCCTATATAAAGCACTAGCAAATTGTTTGGAATGCAGCAAATTACCAAGGAGATTATCTACCATGATCAAGTGGCATTCATTCCAGGAATGTAGAGATGGTTCAACATATGTGAATCAATAAATGTAATAAACCATATTAACTGAGCCAGAAACAGAAATCACATGATCATCTCAACAGATACAGAGAAAGCTTCTGATAACATCCAACACTCATTCATGGTAAAACCCTGGGGAAAATTGGAATATGTGTCTTTACCTTAATCAGATACAAGGCATCTATCATGAACCAGCAGCCAATACCATACTAAGTGGACAAAAACTGCAAGCTTTCACTCTAAAATCAGGAACAAGACAAGGATGTTCACTATCACCACTCCTATTCCATACAGTTCTGGAAACATGAGCCAGAGCAATTAGACAAGAGAGAGATAGAAAAGGAATAAGGAAGGAAAGAGAGAACTTAAATTACCATGATTTGTAAATGACATGATACTCTACATAGAAGACCCAAAAACTCCACCAATAGACTTTGAGATTCAATAACCAAATTTGGTAGCATAACTGGGTAGAAAATCAACTCAAACATCAGTGACATTCTTGTCCATAAACAAACATCTCACTGAGAGGGAAATTGGGGAAACCACACTCTTCACAATAACATCCAAAAGGAAAAAAAAAGGAATCCTTAGGAATAAATCTAACAAAGGAAGTAAAAGATCTATACATTGAAAATGAAATTCCTCTGAACAAGGAAATCAAAGAGGATATCAAAAAATGGAAAGATACCCTTTGCTCATGGATAGGAAGAACCAACATCATGAAAGTGGCCCTGCTCCCAAAATAGTCATACAGATTGTTATTGATTAAAAACTAGTGTTCAACTTAACACCAGGTGAATTAAATTGGCATGGAGTTGACTGTAGATGGCCCACCTGAGGAAAGTTGCCAGCATAAAAGGAGACATGGAGAGGAAAATTTGGCATTGTGGATTTTCCTCAGTGTGGTTGTATGGAGCTGTTGGTCCTCATGGAAGAGCTTTTCATGCTGGCTTCCCTGATGTGAACTCAGCCATTATCATTGGTGGAACTCAGGACCTTGTCACTGAGAGTGGCTGCTGTTCTTTGGAGGAGCTCTGATTTTTTTGAGCATCGCTCCCTTGCTCTGGAGTGGAAGGTGTGTGCTGTTTAATCTCCAGAAGGTTTGTCACACTGGCTTCCTGATATGTACTAGACTGTTGTCATCACTGGAGGAACTTAGGACCTCACTGTCACTGAGGATGGCTGTGGTACTTTCCAGGGGGAGCCTTGATCCTTATTTTAAGCATTGCTTCTTGGTTGTACTGCAGAACCCTCAACCTATTGGCACAGATCCTTTACACTGTTGGCTTTCTAGTCTTTCTAGATTCCAGCATGGACCTTTGGGTATTACCAGCTCAGAGCTATGAAATAGATTTGCATGAGTCATTGTTGTGGGCTCCAGACCTCCAGTTGGATTCGAGGGAGGCACTGTCATGGGTTCTAGGTCTTCAGCTGGACTCATGCAGGACACTGCTGTGGGATCCAGGCTCTCAGCTGGATTTTCTAGGTGGTTAGTGTTGTGGACAGATTTCCTGCACCTTCTTGTATTTAACTCTGGGTGATCATCATAAAACAATGTTATTACTTCTGTGTCCTGTATGTAATTGTTCTCCTTGCAAACTTGACCACAACACATATTTAATGTAATATCATTAACACACCTCACAGGTCTAGAAAAAACACTCCTCAAATTCATCTGGAACCAGAAGAAACACCTAAAAGAGCCAACGCAATCCTAGGAAACAAAGGCAAAGCAGGAGGCATCACCATCCCTGACCTGAAATTATACTACAAACTTGCTATGATAAAATCAGCATGGTACTGGTAAATAAACAGACCTGGAAATCAATGGAAGAGAACAGAAGATACAGACATAGCTACAAACACACTCAGTCACTTTATATTTGACAAAGGGCCCAAACATGTTCAGTGGAAGAAAGATAGACCCTTTAATAAGTGGTGCTAGAAAAAGTGGCTTTCCACATGCCAAACACTTAAACTGGACCCATGCTTATTGCTATGCACTAAACTAAAGTCAAAATGGAATGAAGATCTAAATATCAAGACAGAAGGACTAAACCTACTGGAAGACAAAGTAAATAGAAATCTTCAGAACATAGGGGTAGACAAAGGGTTCATTAATGAACAAAAACCAAACTGCTTGGGAGGTACTTTGAAGAATCAACAACTGGGATCTCATCTTATTAAAACGTTTTTACATGTCGAAAGAAATAAACAGCAGAGTGCAAAGAAAACCTACAGATTGGGAAGTTTTTTGCCAAATAGATAAAAGACAAAGGATTTTTATCTAGAATGTAAAAAGAATTGAAATTTATGAGGCCCCCCCAAGTTCAAAGACCGAATTTTAAAAGGACTACCTGTGATGAATACACAATTCTCAAAAGAAGCAATAAAAATGGCAAATGAATATGTATAAAATAAGTTCAACATCGTGGTTAAGAAATACATATTAAAACAACACTGAGATATTATCTCACTCCAGAAAGAGTGGCCATTATCAAGAAATCAACCAATAACAAGTGCTGGAAGGGCTTTTGGGAAAAAGGAACCTCCTACATTGTTGGTGGGAGTGCAGACTGGTAAAACCACTACAGAAGTCAATGCAGAGATTCCTCAAAAAACTGAGAATAGATATTCAATTTAACCCAGGTTTTACCCTTCTGGGTATTTTCCCAGAAGAACTGAAAATACCATAGCACAGTGATATATGTGAACTGATGTTTATAGCTGAACAGTTTGTAGTAGCCAGATATTGGAAACAATTCAAATGCCCATGAACTGAGGAATGGATAAAAAAGATGTGCTATTTTTATTCGGTGGAGTACTACCCATCTATAAAGGATAAACTTGAGGCTTTTATAGGTAAATGGATGCAATTAGGAAACATACTCATAAGTGAAATAAATCAGAGGCACATGTGTAAGTGCCATATTGTCTTGTTTGTGTAAGAAACTGAAAGAAAATAAGATCAAAAAATGTACAATAGATAGTATGAGAGGAAAAGAAAGTTCTCAAAGAGCAATTATGTTGTTTGATCAATTCTGCATGCCTGAGTCTGGTAACCTGAATAACTATTTTGAAGATAACACTATGTAGTGTAAAATCCATTTTAAAATTCCTGTCATCTCATTTTGAAACCCTGAATCACTATTGTTTTTTATTGTTGTTGTTATTGTTATTATTTTTTTACTTTAGTTGTTGCTTTTTTGTTTGTTTGCTTGATTGATTGCCTTTTGATTTTTCTGTGCTTAAAAAATCTTCTTTTAGAAATAGTTGTTCAATTTACAAAATTAAAGCATAAAAAGTGGACAAAGAGTGAGACTGCATACATATCTATTCAACAATCCAACAAGAACTTAGAAATATGGTTATCAATCCTACACACTTAAATATACATGCAGTTATATCTTTTATAGCACTTCCTATTTCCTCGCTTTGTTACAATAGCAATTACACATTTTAAAAATTTCATTTAAAGAGAAAAAAAGCAAAACAGAAAAAGGGTAGCAATAGAACAGAATTCTAAAAGAATAAAAGAAAAAAAGAAAGAAACACCAAGAAATCACTAGTTGATAAATTACATATTGTCATCTTGGATATAGTTGTTCAAGTTACAAAATTAAAGGATACATAGTACACATTCAAACAGTGAGACCACAACCAGTTCTGCTCAAAGATCCAACAAAGGGTCAGCAATATGGTTATCTACTTTACACACTCAATATTCATATTCATGCCATTATATCCCTTAGAGCCCTTTGTTTTCCTCTATTTTTTACAATAGCAATTAAAAATTTTGGATTTTATTACTCTTATAGTTCTTATTACTTTTTACACTAGAGACACAATGTGATATTTATACATATAATTCTTATTTATTTAAGTAATGAGAATAAGCTCAAGTTGTCTCCCTTTACCTATGAAGGCCTGAAGATCATCCTTTTTTGTAGCTGAGTAATATTCCATTGTGTAAAAATACCACATCTTTTCATCCACTCTGCAGTTGATGAGCCTTTTGGTTGTTTCCAAGATTTAGCTATTACAAATTGTGCTGCTATGAACATGGGTGCACATATATCACTGTGATATGAACTTTTCAGTCCTTATGGGAAAATATAGAAGGGGGGAATAGCTGGATTGAATGGAGTTTCCAATCCTAGTCTTCTGAGAATTCTCCATATGGATTTCAATAGTGGTTGTACCAGTCTAAAGTCCCACCAACAGTGGAGCAGTGCTCCTTTTTCTCCACAGCCTCGCCAACATTTGTTATCAATTGTTTTCCTGATGGCAGCTATTCTTTCCAGAGTGAGGTGAAATCTCAAATTGTTTTACTTTGCATTTCTCAAATGACCAGTGATGGTGAACATTTCTTCCTGTATTTGTTTGCCATTTGTATATATTTCTCTGAGAACTGTATATTTCTCTGAGAACTGTGTGTTCATCTCAGATGCCCATTTTTAGAGAGGTCTTTGAATTTGGGGAGCTTGATGTTTTTCAATTCTTTATATGTTCTAAATATAAGTCCTTTGTCTGAGGGGCTGCTGGCTAAAATTATTTCCCACTCTGTGGGTTTTCTTTTCAATCTATTGGTAATTTTTTTGAAGTGCAGAAACTTTTCAATCATATGAGATCTCAGTTGTTGATTCTTTGAAGTGTTTCCCATGCAGTTTGCATTTTGTTCATGAATTCTTGGCCTATCCCTATGTCTCTAAGACTTCTACCTACCTTGTCTTCCAGTAGGTTTAGTGTTTCTGTTTTAATATTTATACCTTTGATCCATTAAGAATTTAATTGTATGTATGGTGATAGGCATGGGTCTAGTTTCAATCTTCAGCATATGGAGAGCCAATTTTTCCAACACCATTTATTAAAGAGGCTATCCTTCTTCCAGTGGACATATTGAGCCCCTTTGTCAAATATCAGGAGGCTGAGTTTCCTTGTAGTTGTGTTTGCATCTTCTAATCTGTTCCATTGATCCTCAGGTCTATTTCTTTGCAAGTACCATGCTGATTTTATCACTGTGGCTTTGTAGTATAGTTTCAAGTCAGGAATTGAGATGCCTCCTGCCTTGCCTTTTTTGCACAGAATTGGCTTTGCTATTCTGGGTATCTTCTGTTTACAAATGAATTTTAGTAGTGTTTTCTCTAGATCGGTGAGGTATGTCAATGGTATTTTGATTGGGATTGCATTAAATCTGT
>PVLA01013123.1:21204-39189 GCA_004027455.1 Hydrochoerus hydrochaeris | reverse complement strand
GCTGCCCCTCTTCCCCTCTCCCCCGAGCCCAGGGCTTTACATGGTGCTGTGGCTGTTCCTGGGGGCCAGGTGTTCTGAGGCCCCCAGCAGAGGACAGAGCTGCATGTTCTCAGTTTCTGCAGATAGTGTTGTGCAGGATTGGATTCTGTGCTATGGGACAGAGGTTCCAGCCTGAATCTCTCTCTGCTTATGATGCCAAATGGACATTTTCAACTTTTTGACAAAGATGGTGATAAAAACCAGACCTCACAAGGGCAACTAAGTACTGAATGTGTGTTTTATTTTTAGCTGTATGGGGATTGTATTTGACCTACCAGTGAAAACTGTATGAAGGACAGAAATAAAATAAGTTAATATGTAATTATATACAATGAAATTTAACCAGAAATTTTCTCAGAACCTGGATATATCATTTATCAATTGCAAGAAATTGACTCCAGGTTCTCTGAAGTTTGTACAGTGGTAAAGAAGAGTGGAAACCAAGGGACTGATGGAAAGGCCCTCACTTCCCAGCTTCGTCCTCTGTGCCTGTATCTTTTCCCCTGGTCTCTCAATCCAGGCTCTAGGTGCTGATTCTGGGCACACTTGCAGTATATGGGCACCTTCTGCAGGTCAGGTGTGCTCAGTGCTGGATCTGAGAGCCCACTGAGGCACTGGACACCCTGCAGAGAGTGTATCTGTGTGAGTGAGTGAGTGAGTGAGTGAGTGAGTGAGTGTGTGTCTGTGTGCCGTGATATTTACAATGCATAATAAATGCATTCATCACAGGGTCTGTGTCTTTGACCCTCCCTCCCCCTTCATCCAGTCACCCAGTCCCCCTTCCCATATCCAAAAAGTCCTCTTTTTACCCCCCACCTCTTACAATCTATCTTTCATTTTGGTCTTCATTTATATTTTCAGTTTCTCATGTAAAGGAAGCTTTTCAACAGTTAGACTCTGATGTTTGAAGATGAAGACTGCATCTTACCCTTCTTTGCATCTGAGTTGTACTCCATGGTGTGTATGTACCACATAATTTTATCCACTCATGTCCTGATGGGCCTGTTAGCTGCCTGAAGCTTTCACCGTTAAGAGATTTGCTTCCACAAACATGAGTGTATATGGAGCAATGTACTATAATGTTTTGACTATTTTTGGAACATAAAACAAATAAAACTGGGTTAAATGGAACTGTTTTTAGATTTTTGAGGCAGCTTCACACAGATTTCTCTACTGGTTTTACCAGTTTCCATTCCCAAATACAACAAAGTAGAAGGGTTCCTTCCGCCAGCAACCAGCCACCATGTGTTATTATTGATCTCTCTGTAATGGCCTTTCTTACTAGTGATAGGCAAGACCTCAGTATTGTTTTCAATGGCATGGTCATAGTGGCTAAAACTATGAACAATTTAAAGAAATAGAAAAAATTAAAAAGAACACTTAAGAAACAAACAAAACCCTATACACTCAAGATATCTGAAAGGAATTCTTTTTAAATACTCCAAAATATTGTATATATGATTCACACACAATGTCTTTTGCAGAAAGTGTCATTCTTCACCCATTTTCCTCCTTTCAGACATGGTAGTGTGATAAGTGAGGCCATGCCAATGTCATTCTGACCTTCCAAAGCTAAGCTCACTCTGTCTCAGTGCTCCATTCCCACCACTCACAGTCAGGCAGGCAGAATTTGACACTGAAGCAGTGCTTGTGTTAAGAACTCTTGTCATCACTACCAGAAGGCCCCTTTCTGTGTAATCCCGGCATGGGCTGAGAGAACCAGGAGAGCTGCCTCTGCCTGCCAGGTGCCACCACGGGAAGGCCTTTTCTTTCATGTGCCCAGTGCAGGTCAAGGGAAACAAACAGATCCACCTCAGCCTGCTGTGTGCTGCCACCAAAAGGCCACATCCTGCAGGCAGCCAGCATGGGCAGGGAAAACCAGCAGATCCACCTCCACCCTCAGGGAGCTGCCACCAGAAGGCTTCTTCCTGCAGGCAGCCGGCAGGAGCAGGGACACACAGCCAGGTAAGACCTGTACATCTGTAAGCCACCAGTGGAGACTCTTCATTCCCTCAGGCAGCCATCACCCACTAGCAGAATCAGACAAATGCACTCCTGTATGTCTGCCACCATCATGGGAGTCCCAGTGTAGACACACAGGCTAAGAAGCAGTCCCACACTCAACGCACTCCTGATCATCAGTGAAGCCATGGGGTAGCTGCACAGGTCTGGAGAAGCCAGCTCCACACCCCACTATCTCCCTATAAATCTGGAATTAGAGGAACCAGGTGCCTGTCTCATCCCCTTACACTGCCTATGGGCAGCCAACGTGGGAAATGCCTGGGACCCACAACCAGCTTGTTGGGAGGAACCCAGGAGAATGTAAAGATGAAGGAGCAAAAGGCAAACTCAGACCTCTAGTGCACACACAATAAGTCTGGGAGATACAGTCATGGAAGCAAACAGAATTCACACACCTAAAATCTGTGAGAGGATAGCAACTGAAGTAAGGATAAAACTTCATGAGATTGTGAAAGCAGTCAAATCAGAAATAATGTCTCAGTTAATAGAAGAAATCACAAACATACTGAAAGAATTGTTCAGCAGGTCTAAGGCAGACGTAGACAAAAAGAGGAGCATAAGAAAATGATGGAAACCTTGAATAAATGTAAAAAGGAATTACAATGCATGAAACAGATTCAAACAGAGGTGCAGAAAATTAAAAATTCAATCAAAAGCTGGCAAAACCGCTTGAAAGAGATGAAAGATAGACTTTCAAACCTTTAAGATAGGATCACAACTAGTGATCATGAAATGAAAGATCTTTTAAAAATAACAAGAAATCATGAAATAAGAACTCAACGGCTGCAAGATGATACAAAGAAGCATAACTTAAGAGTGATAGGTGTAGGTGAAGAAGCAGAGGTCAACACAAAAGAAATTAAAAGGATATTCACAGAAGTAATAGAAGAAAACTTCCCAGACATGAGACATGGATCTGGCATGCAGATAAGTGAGAAATATATGACTCCAATAGCCAAAACCAAAGTAAATCTATACCCAGACATATAATTATCAAGATCCCAGAAATTCTGCAAAAGAAGGAAATATTAAAAGCTATTAGAGAAAAGAGACAGATCACCTTTAAAGGAAAACCAACCAAATCACAGCAGACTTAGCAACACAAACCATCAAGTCAAGAAGAGTTTGCAGAGAATGCTAAAGGATATTCTAGAGAGAGAGAGAAAGATGACCATGGGTCCAGGAACAGCAGTAGAGGAGGCTTTTTCTAAACAAGACAGGCAATTGAATGAAGGGGGAAAGTGGAGGACCAACAATAGGAGAATAGCAGGGAAGAGACAAGCCAGTGTATACCAGTTGTAACCATTAATGTAGATGACCTCAGGTCAGCAATAAAAAGAAACACAGGGAGAGTGAATCAAGAAACAAGATCCATCGATACAATGTATACAAACACATTTAACTGGAAAGAAAATTCACAGACTGAAAAATCAAAGGACAGAAATCAATTGTTTCATGTGTCAGGAGACCAAAAAAAAAAAAAAAAAAAAAAACCAAGAGTAACTTGCCCATCAACCACAGAATGGATGAGAAAGATGTGGTATTTTCATGCAGTGGAGAGCTACCCAGCTATAAAGTAGAATAATCTCAAGGCTCCTGTAAATGGAGGCAACTGGAGATCATGTTCATGGCCAAAACAGTTTGAACTCATATGTGTGAACCCTAGCATAAGAAACAGAAGGAGTTAATGGGATCCAAAAGCAAAATAGTTAATGTAAGTGCAAAGGGGAGGAAATAGCTAGGAGAGAAAGGTGGAAACTACTGTGAATTTCTTATTGTCTTATCTTGAACTCTTGCATTGTTTACACAATTTTGGTAGGTTTGGCTTTGAACTCTTGCATTGCTTACACAATTTTGGTAGGTTTGAAGTTTTACCATGCTTTTGTTCTTCTGTTTTGATTGGTTCTAGCCTGTTGTGCTTTATTTGAATTTTATTATGCGTGATGGTATAGACAAATTTTTTTAGAAAAATGAGATATTATAGTAGCCATTGTTCATTTCCTGTTATTTGGTTTTGCAGTCCTATAACACTTTCATTCTTTTGAATAGTTTTATACTCTTTTGTTGTGTTTGGTATTATTGTATGTGAAGCTATTCTCAACTATTTTGAAGAAAAGAGACATTATGGTAGCTACTGTTGATGTCCAATTGTCTGGTTGTGAGGTGCTGTGCTGCTTGCATTGTTCTGTTCTGATTTGCTTTGTTTTATTTTCTTTACAATTAAAAAATTTTAAACAAAAGAACTCTTGTCATCTTCCTCCCTATGTTTGAGGATAGAATCAGCAAGCAGTGTCACAGGCAAGTGAAGGGAAACTGTGTATCAGGAATCCTCAGAGGTCTGCAATTTTGTGTACCAAATGGAGATTCTGCAGAGATGGCAGCAACTGGCCTGGAACCACTCACTATTCATTCTCAGGATTCTGCAGACTCCTAGAATATCTGTGCCCATCTGTGGAGTGCACAGTCCCTGCTGTTCTTCCCAAGGCAGGGGTGGGTTTCCCTAGGCTTTGGTGACTACTGGTGGGAATCCTGCAAGGGAAGACAATCATTCCAGTTCCTTCTTATGCACCATGACAAAGAGCCCATGCACCGGGGCAATTCCCTTCTCATCTCATCTCTGCACTCTGGCGGCCAATGACCATGTGTGATCTCTGAAGATAGCTGTGTACTCGGTGAACAGGGTGGCAGGAAAAGGGACAATTTGGCTTGTGCTCAGGGCTTCTGCCTGTGACCCAGCAGAGCAGGAGATACGCAGGACTCCTGTTAAACAGTTTTGATGCAGTGCTTATTCCTCAGCTGAACTGCAGAGGCACCAAGCTGGTACCAACCAAGCTGTATATCCTTGCCTGTGATGCATTGATCACTCTGGACAAGTATGATATGTAAGCCAATGCGGGGACCCTTCCTGTACACAGCAGTGAATCAGCCACGGTCTGGTCAGATAGTCTTCTGAGCTGTGCCAAATTAGCTAGAATGCCCCTCACCTGTGTACCCTCACTCTAGCCTGAGTGTGGTATTGAGAGGGGATCCCTGGCCTGCGATACATGCTGGAGAGGAGAAAGCAGCTGTGTAGCTTTCCCCAGTGTGTGGAAAGGTGGCTATGTGTGGGGAACCAATGCACACAAAGTCAATTCTTGCATTTGCTCAAAGCAGCAGTGGATAGGACCCCTAGATGTTTGTCCCACTATGAAAATGCCTGCTCCCCAGAGGAATCAGGTATGGGGTGGGTGCATCCACCATAGAAGCAGTTTACTTTTCTTTTTGACTTTTGTTTGGTGTGATCTATGTTTATCAACTTTTCTTTTTTAAAAATTTAAAATAGCTTCATTGGAATAAAATTTACACACTATACAATTTATGAACTTAAACTGTATGATTCAGTGAGTTTTAGCAAGTTGATAGAGTTGTACAATCCTGACCACAGTCAAATTCAAACCACTTTTCTTATCCCAAAGCAGAACAGCTTACTCACTACCTACCATCTTCCAATCCTTCCCCTCTAAACCTAGGCAGGCACTGAGCTGTTGTCTATCTTCACAATGTTCTTATTTTGGTAGTATTTTTTTTTCATAATAGACCATGATCACAGCAACAATAAAGACTTCAATGTATCCAAAAGTGGAAATGCTGCAAAATCAGCCCTTATACCATACTGAAGTGAAATTACAGACAGCAGAATCATACTTAGAATTCAATATATTTCTCTCTCTCTCTCCCTCTTATCTGTCTTTTATTTCATACTTTACTGAAATGTTAATTTTTTCAAATAAGGATAACCAAGTGATGTTCAAGTTTGTGGATCTCATTTGCTTCAATTAAATTATAGTCTCAAGGTGCGAACATTTTCCTACAAGTGCTGCAAATTTATCTTCCTTTACAGCATGATAGTAATTCATTGTGTATAAATATCACATTTTCATCATGCATTCATTTCTTTTGGGGCACATGGGCTGTTTTCAATATTTTCCTATTATAATTTGTGCTTCTATAAGCACAAATATACATATATATCACTGTTGTGTGATATCTTAACTCTTTGGAGACCATACTTAAAAGGGGAAGAGCTTGGAAAATGGATTTTTATTTTTAGTTTTTTAAGAATTTATATAAGTTTATTTTAATTCTTATGTCAGTTTACATTCCCACCAACAATAAAGAAGGATTTCTTTCTCCCCACAGGCTGCCCAGCATTTGTTTTTAGTTGATTTCTTGATGGTAGCAACTTCTTCTGGGGTGAGCTGGAGTCATAATGCTGTATTAATTTGCATTTCTTGAATGGCTGAGCACTTTTTTCATGAAATGCATTGGATGAATACATTATCTCATCTGAGACATGTATACATATTTCAGATGCCCATTTTTGGATTAGGTCTACTTTTTTGAGTTCTTTATATATTCTGATTCTTACTCCTTTTTCACAGGAGTAGCTCAAAAATATTTCCACTTTTTAGGTCATCTCTTCACTTTGTTTCTGTTTTCTTTTGATGTGCAAAAGCTTCTTAATTTAATGTGATCGCATTTGGTGATTCTTGGCATTATTTCTTGCACAATCAGGTTTTGTTCAGAAAATATTTTCCTACACTTATGTCTTTGAGAGTTTTACCTATTTTTTCTTCCAGCAGATTGTTTCTTTTCCAGAGTTGAAATGTGTGATTTATTTTGATTTGAGTTAAAATCTGCTGGGAAATATGGTCTACACTGGAGCTTCCTCATGTTGCTATCCAGAGTTTCCAGCTCCACTTGTGAAAGAAACTATCTTTCCCCAATGAAGTAAGTGGGCACCTTTATCAAAGATAGTGTGCCTGAGTGGGCATGGAGTTGCTCCTGTATCTTCTACTCAGTTTCATTTGTACATGAGTCTATTTTCTCTGACAATGCTATGCTATTTTGATCACTATAAATTTGTAGTGTGAGTTTATGTATGGTGTTGTGAGGATACCTGCCTCGCCATTGTTTCCTAGAACTGTTTTTGGTATTCTACATGTTCCTGCTTCCATATGAATTTTATGATTGCTTTTTCCAGTTCAGTTGGGAATCTCATTGCTATTTTAATTTTGACTGCATTAATTCTATTTTACAGTTTTGCAAGTACAGTCATAACTTTATTGGCTCTGTCTATCAGAAGCAGTATGACTTTCATTTTCAGATATCCTCATTGATTTCCCTTTTCAGAGTGCTATACATTTTGTTCAGAAAATGCTCCACTTTCTTGGTTTGGTTAATTGCTAAGTATCTTGTTTTAATGATGCTATTGTGAAATCACTAACTTTGCTCTTAGTAAGTTTGTTATTGTTGTACAGAAATGCTCTTGATTTTGAGTAGTAGACTGCTGAGACAATAAGTTCCAGGAGTATTTTTGTGTAGTTTTACTGTTCGTCTCTGTAGAAGACCAAGTCAGTTGCAAATCATGGTAATTTCTTCTCTCTCTATCTAAATCCCATTTATTACTTTTTCTAGTTTTATTGGTTTATGTAGTTTTTTAAAACTAGATTCAACAATGGTGGTGATAACACCTCAAAATTTTCTTTTTCCTCTAGCTGTTCCTCAGCTTGACCAGACATACAAACTCTCCTTAATGGCATATTCTCCTAAATAGAAATAGACAAGGCAAATTTTGCATTCCCTTAGAATTTTAAATTCCACTTAAATTAAGATCCACTTAAACAGCTTTGCCCCAGTTAATAATGCAACTGACTTGAAACTACAAGTTCACAGTGTTCATTTCTTGATATTGTTTGATTCAAACTTATGAACTGGAAGATCTCTCTACTTCAAGTATTTAGCATACAGAGAAACTGGGTTGTGGTGATTTTCCCTTATAATTAGCATGCAAAATGATTCTTCTGTTTCTTTCCTTAGAAAACTTACCCTTTGATAAGCAAATCTTTAGCTTCATTATCTCTGTCATCACAGCACAAAGGAAGCTGCTCCTTCCTCAGGTTTGGTGACACACTCAGGAATGTGGTCACCACACTGTGCCTGGCACAGTAATACACTGCTGTGTCAGAACTCAGACTGCTCAGCTCCATGTAGACCATGCTGGAGGAGGTGTCTGCAGTTAGGGTGATCCTGCCCTGAAACTTCTCAGCATACTTTGTTTAATCACCGTAAGTACTGATTGACTCAATACACTCCAGCCACTGTCCAGGGCCCTGTTGCATCCAGCTCATGCAGTGATCGGTGAAGCTGTCGCCAGATGCCTTGCATGAGACTTTCACTGAGGCTCTCAGCATCCTCAGCTCAAGCCCAGACTTCACCAGCTGCACATGACATTGGGAACCTTTGGAGGGAAAATAGAAGTTGGAGGACATGCCCTTTGACAGACTGTGATCACTTTCTCAAAGCTAAGACTGAAGATCTCCTTATTCATTACAAATTCCATGAAGAAAAGGATTCTCCAGGTCCAGTCTGTAATGAGGAGCTGTGTTCTAGGGGAATCAGCAGAACAGGGTGATGGAAGTGGAATGCCCTATGACACAGATTGATCTATATTTATCTCAGCAGACTCTACTTATTTGCATATTCATGAGGCAGGAAACTTCTTAGACCTAGACCTCATCCAGTCTGAGAAGGAAGAAATAGTTGCACAGAGGCCATGCAGTAGTTGAGTCTTGGGTTCCATGTCTCAGTCTTGTCTGAGGAAATGCATCTCCTACTGCCTCTCTGAACTCTGTGCAGACAGAGCTCTCCAAAACGAGAATGAAGCCCCAAAAAGACAGACTCTGCTGTGAGAACCCAAGGGCCAATGATTCAGAGAACTCGTGAACTTCCCATGGGGCATCATTGCTTGTGATGCTGAGCACTCACCCCATTTGGTGACCATCAGGTACCAGCAAATCCCATTGCTGACTCTGAGAGTGAGGCACTGTTCCTACCACAGGAGGACCCAGCAGGAAACACGGGCACTTCTGACATCAGCCAGGCACCCTGGGATGCCTTCCCCAGCACTTGTCTGGATTGTTGAGGTTCCCGCTGTTTCACAGGAAGACCCTGGCTTCCCAGACCAGCCCTATGATATATGATCCAGGGCTTTGCATCTGATATCATCCAGGATAGGGACCCAATAGGAATTTTAATTTCTCAACTTCCTGAATCTTTCTTTTTTAAATTTTATTTAAAGAGAAAAAAAAGCAAAACATAAAAAAGGGAAGAAACAATACAGAATTTCAAAAAATAAACAGTAAGAAATCACTGGCTGATAAATTACATATTGTCTTCTTAGATATAGTTGTTCAAGTTACAAAATTAAAGCATACAAAGTGGACATTCAAACAGTGAGGCTGAAAACAGTTGTGTCCAACAATCCAACAAAAACTTAGCAACATGGTTATCAATCTTACACACTTAAACATACATGCAGTTATATCCTTTAGAGCACTTTCTTTTCCTCCTTTTGCTTTTTAAGTCCATTATCTGTTTAGTTATATCATGTTTAAGCTTGCTCAGTACCTTACTGATCTGTTTTGTTGTTGTTATTTACTTTTATTTATTTATTATTTTGAAGGTAGTAGAAATACAACAGACAAGACAGAACAAAGCCAACTGAGACAGTACAGTGAATCTGGTATAGAACTTCACAGCAGTTTACCAGGATAACAGTAATAGGTACCATCGTATATCTCATTATCTTCACAATGGTTGTCTATTCAATTAGTTATAACAAAATCAAAGACAGAACATTATAAAATCAATCAAAAGAGAACATTGAATAGAGTAAAGCAATTAATCATAATGAAACAAAACTGAAAACATTTGCTTTCAAAGAGAAGTTAGAGGAGACCCCCCCCCATATTTGCTATATTGCATACAGTCATCCTGCCAAGAGATGCTCAGACCTCTGTCCCCAGTTGCTAATGGGGGAGATGTTTGATTCCAGGCCCATGCACTGGTAGGCTCACAGGAGACACTACTGGGTCTGCTCCTGGCTCACACCAGAGGAAGGCGCTTACCAAGAGAGAGGGAGAATTGCTTCTTTGTGTAGCTACCTGGGTTCCACCATAGCCATGGATGGATCTTGGGGGCCACTCTCCGGTTCTTCTTCTCCAGAATCTTTCTTAAGAACTTGTATTAATTACCTTTTAGTTTAATCTCAACTTCCTAAAACATTACTTTTCAATTTTTCCATAATTTAGTTCTTATTCACTGTTCTTTATCTCAACTTATTGAGCTCATTAATAGGATCCATGCATATGCCACACTCTCCTACCCTCAAGCACAATGCCACACACTCAGCACCGGTGTCAACATCAATATCTGAAAGTGAATATGATATAGAGACTCTGAGACAAATGAGTCTCCCAATGTGTTGCACAATGAGCTAAGATAAATTCCTTCCTTTGCTCCAGCCCCTAAATCCTTAAGATATTCAATTACCCTGAACCACTTCTTACAAGGTTACATTGCTTTTATTTATTTATGCAAACTCAGCCAATCAAACAGGATGTTATTAAAGATTTTCAGTCTTTGAAAATGCCTAATTCTAGATCATTGAATGACCCAGGGCCTGGAGAAACATGTTCCTCATCTGACTACAGAGGTACAGGGCAGGCCCCTGCTGGGCCCCTTGCTGCTCTCACCCCTGCAGAGAGGGCCTTGTCTAGCCTTGATGCATTTCCTAGAGCGTCTCCACACACAGCCAAGGGTGGGCCAGTATCAGACATTCTTTCATCTTCACTCTAAGCTTCTGAATGTGTCCCAGAGCTATAAACATATTTACTGACCATCCTAATCAGTAGGCAGACACAAGCAAGGAGGGTGTGAGGCATATGGGTATTTTTAGGGGTCTCTCAAGGCTGGGCAGTGAATTCCTCAGCCACTCTAAGTGTGGCAGAGCCTGTGCTTTATGTCTGTCTTGTGAAGCTGGGCCAGGAGACAGTTGCAGGGAAAGGAAATCACAGCCACACTCTCCATTAGTTTTCCCATGAGGCCACAGCATAGAAAGTGGCTAAAGTTGAAGAATCACCCATTCATCCTCTCTTCTACTCAGAGATTCAATTTGTCCTGAGCACAAACACACATGATTCATGGTCTAGGACAGAGAATATAGTGTGGGTCCGCTGTCTTCACAGCACTCTGGATCTGCAGATTGTCATTTCACAAAGCATGCTGCTCTGTATATGACCCTGAGATCCATCCTTAGATGGGTGGCTCTGTCCAGTCACCTGGTCCACATGCACTGAGACACAGTAATCCAAGTTCCACATGAACTGAGACACAGCAAGCCAAGTTCCAAGCAGAGTGATCTCCACAGAATATCTGGGTGCAGAATCAGGCTGATCTACTTTTGAGACCTGCATCATTTTCCCTGATAAACTCTGTGTTTTGTCTGGATCCAGAAAATATAGGTGGTGCCCTGTGTGACCCCATCGTTATTCACCTGGGTAGGTGGGATTCATGGAAGGATCCATTTTCTATGGTAATTATTCACACTCTAGGACACAGCAGCTTCCTGGTTGTGTAATTGCAGCTCCACCCTCCTTAGTTGTGACCATAGGAAGGGTCTATAGGTTGCCCTAATCCATTAGCGGCTGCATGAGACCTGAAAAAGATGAAGGTTATTGCAGCATCCCAGGGAAAGCTTCTTTGCAATCTGGGATCCAGCATGTTCTACAATATAGGAGGTACAATAGGTGTACAATAGGTGTAACTGCAGCTCCATCCTCCTTAGTTGTGACCATAGGAAGGGTCTATAGGTTGCCCTAATCCATTAGGGGCTGCATGAGACCTGAAAAAGACGAAGGTTATTGCAGCATCCAAGGAAAGCTTCTTTGCAATCTTGGATCCAGCATATGCTACAATAAGTGAGGTCTGTGTGTGTCCACACATCTTGGCTTAGCCCTGATTCTCACTGCCACAAAATATATATTTCTGGATAAAAGGACACCACATTCAGACCTCACTGGACCATGAGGCAGACTCTGCAGTGCAGCACATTCCCAGGAAGCTGGGTTCCCATCAGGATTCCCAAAACTGCATCTGCCTGATGCTGACCCTGGACAAGACAGCATTGGAGCCAGCACTATTGCCAATGACCCTGGTGGTGTGGTTTCAGGGTCACCTGTTGTGGGGAGCAGCTGCCTGGTTAGTGGGTTCATCTCCATGAGGGTTACTCAGATTCTATGAAACACATTTTCTCCAGAAAGGACACAGTGCTGGCCTGGTGGGCTCTAGTTCCTGTACTCTTCCATTCACAACCTCAGACACCTGGGCAGACATGGGCACAAACAGCTCTGAGTCTCCCAGGTGTGTGGCCAGTTCCCTGTAGGAACACGCATGTCCTTCTGGACCTGTGACTCTAGCTGCACCTCATGGCACACCTAGATGTCCCCAAAACATAGAGGAGATAAACCTTGCAATTTCACCAAGAGGAGAGGGTGAAATAAGTTTGAAGATCTGGGGGCTCTGAGCATGGAATGGAAGAAGGTGGAGGTAGAGGCTGCTCAAGGCTGTCCTCTTCTCTCCTCTGTCTCCTCTGCTGTCTGCAGCTTCACTGAGTTCTCTCTCACAAATCTGGGTCCTGCAGCTCCTTCAGCTCTAATGCTCTCTCATCACACTGCGTGCCTGACAATGCGGGATTCTGTGGTCCCTAGGATTAACTGTCATGTAACAACTGCAAGGCAAGTCCAGGAATCTGGGCCATTTCCACTGACAGCTTTTCCTTTCTGCGGGACAGATCATTTGCTTTCATTTATTTTGCATATAAGCTATTTCATCCCCTTAAATACATTTTTTGAAGGCTGGTTGGTTGTTTTGTATTTGGAATACTTTTTTCTCCAGATTGGATCCATTTTTGGAAATGTCCTTCTTGAGCACCTTCCATCCAGACCAGGGCCTGTGTCCATTTCTCATTGATCAGTCCTCTCTTCCTCTTGTTGGAGCCCTGAGTGATATTTATTAATATTCCCCTTGCAATCCCAAGGGCTTCTAGAGGTAACATGTAAGCTATGTGGTGCCTAGGAACACGATGTGACCTCCTCTTGGTCCTCTCCTGTCCTCTAGTCATCTAGCATCTCTGCATCAGTGCTCCCTCCACTGTGGGCCTGTGGATCCTGCTGTACCAGGAGGCAGGGCTCCATTGGGGTTCTGGAAATCCTGTCTCTCCTGATTAATGTGTGATCATTAAATCAACAATTGTATTTCTTTCATGGGTGTGAAAATATAGTGATAGACGTTTCAGAGATCTGCTGTTACACAGAATTCAGAAGATCCAGCAGAGATGATCTGATATATCTCAGGTGATAATATGTTCTAGAATATGTCCTTGTTTTGTTCTGGAAACAACAGATGCAACTGAGCCATCACATCAGGAAGAGAAAATCTCAGTTCTTACCCACAGGATACATCAGTATTGAGGTTGGCCCAGCTCAGGTGCAGAGCAGGGGGAGGAGGTGGGGTGCATCTGACTTCTCAGTGTAAGTGTGATTGTGAGGTCCATGGTCACATCTGAGGAGCAGTGATATATGTGTGCAGACCTCATCTCAGCTCTGCCTTCAGTACAAAGGCATCTGCAGGAGCCAAAGCTTTTGTTCCATTAACTACATACCTGGTTGAAAGAAGACCATAACCATAAGCCTGTTACCAAATATAAAGATACACTAGAATATTTTAGGAAAATGTTGGTATATATGATTGATAAGTGCAGAATTAACTGAGACAAGATTTTTACATAAAGAAAATGCATAAAGAATAATTATGAATATCTGTTTAAGCAATAGTGAATATTATGAAACTGGAGTATTTGAGGTTACATATTCTCCCTTACTTAACAGAATGAAATGAGAGACAGTGGTGAGTGAGATACAGAGACAGACAGACAGAGACAATCAGAGACAAGGAGATACAGAAAGAGTGGCAGAGAGAGAGAGAGAAAGAGAGAGAGAAAAAAATAGTTACACTGTACTGTGCTGTATTTATGAATCCCTATTTCTAAAGTCCAGAAGGAAAATGCAGGATGAGCTCAATGTGCCATCACAGGATGAGAACATTGAAGCCCCTGGACTCTGCCCTGGGTCCAGCCAGGCTGCCCCTCTCCCCTCCTCCCTGAGGTCTCCTTGTGCTCCTGGGGCTGAGCGGGGGGGACCAGGTCTTCTGGAGAGGTCAAAGAGAAGAGAAATCTGTGAGTTCTCAGAATTTAGGAATAGGAACATGATAGATTTAATTTCCTAATCTGAAGAATTTATTCCTGCATGAAACAATGCCTTATCATCTACATAAAATTAGTACATTCATTTTGGATGATGATGATTTATCACTTAGAAGAAACCTAATGTAACAAAATGTATAATAGTCTTTGAGATGGTTACAAGTCAAGTTTGTCCATCAAGTGAAATTATATGTAGGAGATGAAAAAGTCAATACATAAATATGTACTTATGCAATTACATATAACAGAGAATGTCTACCTAAACTTTGACACATCAGTCACCTGAAGCCTCTGTATTTCTGGGTCTCCTCAGCCCATACGATTTTAAAACAGACAGGACACCCCAGAGGCAACAGGAAGCCCTCACTTGCCAGCTTGCTTTCCTGCACCTGCTCTTGGGACCCTGTCTTTTTCTCTTTGGCACACAGCGCCCCCTGCCCTTTCAGGGAGGTTTGTGTCTGGGCTCACAAGGATGTCCCCTCACTGGGTCTCTGGCACAGTAATACAGGGCTGCATCCTCGAGTCTCAGGCTGCTGATTTGCAGATACAGCGTCTTCCTGCCATTGTCTCTGGAGATGGTGAATCTGCCCTTCACGGAGTCAGCGTAGTTTGTGTTACCATAATCAATATTGACGTATGAGATCCATTGCAGCCCCTTGCTGGATCCTGCCGGACCCAGTGCATGACATAGCTACTAAAGGTGAATCCTGAAGCCATGCAGGAGAGTTTCAGGGATGCTCCAGGCTGCACCAGGCTTCCCCCGACTCCCCCAGCTGCTCCTCAGCCTGGACATCTGAAGACACAGGAACGCCTGCTCAAGAAACTGTCACCCATGTCTACAGTTTATCCCAGTCAGGTCCACTTCCCCATTTCATATCCTTTGTTCTCCATAATTTACCTTTCAGAAGTGCAAACAGGAAAACCCATCGCAGCCTCAAATCCATAGTGATCATCTGTGCTCTGTCCTGGTCACTGAGTAGGAACAGCTGGGCATCCAGGGCTGGGCTCCCCTGCAGAGCTGTAGGGTGAGGGCTGGGCTGGTTTTCATGAGCACTGGGAGGCCCTATTTGCATTTTCTCCTGCTTTAAAGACAGTGCTGTGGTCGGATCCGCAGAGCAGGCAGTGTCCACAGCAGATGGGAGTGCACTGGATGATTTTGCTAACAAAGACGCATTCAGGAGAATATGGTAGCTCATGTGACGGTGCTCTGCTGTGTTTTAAACTTCATCAGTTTTCATTTTTGTCCATATACTCAGATCATGCTTTTTGTATTCATGACGCTTGCTTTGTGAGCATGTGAAACGCTGAGTGCCCGGAGCAGCTGTGTTCTCCCTGTGGGATCTGCTGCTGGGTGAGTGTCATCCCCACTGCCTAGGCCTTGGCTCTCCTGACCCGTAGTAGACTGATTTCTCGTCCAGGTGCTGGACTTTCCTATTGCAGTTTAAAGACCCCTCTCCCAGTGGTAATAAAGAAAACAGCAGCAGCATTCATGTGGATGCCTGCTAATGAGTTTCTTGGTTTCACCTGTCATTCTCTATACCACTCTCTCTCAGTCTATTTCTACCTTCATATTTCTTGAACTTTTAGTTCTTATTAATTTAGTTCTTGTCAGTAGAGTTTACCTTTCACAAAGGGTGCATTTACCATGGAATTTGATACATGGAAATAAAACACCTTAATTCCATTTTTATTTCTTTCCCTCCTACATCCCTCCAAATGTTAGTTCTATTTACTTTGGCAAAATATGTATCATTGTTTCCTATAATCTGTATTTGACTTTTTACATAAAGTAAACTACATGGTAAGTACAATAAAATTGAACAAAAACATCACTTGTGACCTGGGTATATCGTATATTACTTGCGGTAAGTTTACTCTAGGTTTTCTGAAGTTTATACAGTGGTAAAGAAGAGGGGAAACCCAGGGACGGACTGACAGGCCCTCACTTCCCGGCTTCCTCTTCTGCCGCTGACCTCTTATCTTGTGAATCCACGCGAGAGGCTGATGCCGGGCACATTTGCAGTTCACGAGCGTCCTCTGCCGGTCAGATGTGCTCACTCCTGGACCTGAGAGCCCACTGAGGCATTGAACATGTTTCAACTAGTGTATATTTGCATAATAAAAGGATTTAGCTTATGGAAATGGTACAAAATCCTATCACATCTAAATCACTAATTATTCTTCTGCTCTCTCTCTTATATCACTGAATCCTCCCTTCCCATCTGAATAATGCCACAGCCATATATATATATTGCACTTTATATTTTCATTTTCTCATATAAGAGAATCTATTCATTAGTTAAACTAAGATGCTTGAAAATGATGACTGCATTTTACCCTTCTTTATATCCGAGTTTTACTCCATTGTGAGTATATTCCACAGGATTTAATCCATTCATCTATTGATGGGGATGTTAGCTGCCTGAAGATTTAGCCATTAAGAGTTGTGCTAGTATTAACATGACTATGTATGTACTACTGTTCTGAAGTGTTTTTAGAAATTTTTTGAAGATGCCCAGTAGTAAAACTGGGTGAAATGGAAATTCTTTTAGACTTTTTAATAATCTTCATACGAATTTCCGTAAGTTTCTCCGTTTTCTTTCCCATTAACAACAAACTAGAAGACCTCCTTCTGCCCACAACCAGCCACTATTTGTTGTTTTTGATCCCTCTGTTGTGACCATTCTTACCAGGCTGAGGGCAGACCTCAGGTCTGTTTCCAATTGCTCTTTCACAGTGGCTTAAAAGCTGAGTGATATAAAGGACAATGGAAAAAATAAAACCAAGAAAGAAAACATGAAAATCAATAAACAATACCCTAAACTCAAAAGATATCTGAAAGGAATTCTTTTTAAATACACCTAAGTATTGTATATATGACTTTTGCAGAAATGTCTTTTGCAGAAAGTGTCATTCTTCATCCCTTTTCCTCCTTTCAGCAACAATAGTGTGATAAATGTGGCAGTGCCAATGCCATTCTGACCTTCCAAAACCTCATCCTGTCTCAGGGCTCCATCCCCACCACTGGCAGCAGGCGGTCAGAATCTGACACTCAAATAGTGCTTGGGTTAAAAATTCTTTGACCATATTGCTGAATCTTTGTGGGATCTTTGAGCAAAACTGTTTGTAGTCTGACTGTCTGATGTTTACTATGTACCCTTTAACTTTGTAACTTGAACAACTACATCCAGGATGGCAGTACGTAATTTATAAATTACTGATTTCTTAGTGGGGCTTTCTTTCATTCTCCTTTTTCTTTCTTTCTTTTAGAATTCTGTATTGTTGCTACCCTTTTTTTCTGTTTTGTTTTTTTTCTTATCTTTAAATAAAATTTTAAAAATGTATAATTGCTATTGTAAAAAAAGAGGAAATAGGAAGCACTATAAAAGGTATAGCTGCATGTAAGTTTAGATGTGTGGGATTGATGACCATATTTCTAGGTTCTTGTTGGATTGTTGAACAGATCCGTATTCACTCTCACTGCTTTAGTGTCCACTTTGTGTGCTTTAATTCTGTAACTTGAATAACTATTTCTAAAAGAACAATATGTAATGTATCAACTAGTGATTTCTTACTTTTTATTTTCTTTTCTTGAAATTCTGTAATATTTCTACCATTTTCCTGTTTTTTTCTCTCTTTAATTAAAAAATGTATAATTGCTATTGTAAAAAAGAGAAAATAGGAAGTGCCATAAAAGATATAACTGCATGTATATTTATGTGTGCAGGATTGTTACCCATATTTCTTAGTTCTTGTTTGATTGTTGAACAGATCTGTTTGCA
>PVLA01013123.1:0-21104 GCA_004027455.1 Hydrochoerus hydrochaeris | reverse complement strand
GCTATTTTTAAAAGAGCAATATGTAATTTATCAGCTAGTTATTTCTTACTGTTTATGTTTTTTTTTAAATTCTGTAATATTTCTCTCCTTTTTCTGTTTTATCCCTTTAAATAAAAAATTTAAAAAAAGTTCTTCCTCCCTAGGTGTGAAGATGGAATCAGCAGGCAGTGTTACAGGAAAGTGAAGGGACACCATTCATTGGGAATCCTCAGAGGTCTGCAATTGCTTTCAGGTACTAAATGGAGATTCTGCAGAAGATGGCAGTGACTGGTCTGGGACTACCCACTCTTCATTCTCAGGGTTTTGCAGATTCCTCAGGGTGTCTGTGTCTGTCCTAATCATCAAGTGGGAACAGCTGAGCATCCATTGCTGGGCTCCTCTGCAGAGCTGCAGGGTCAGGGCTGGGCTGATTTTCATGGGCACAAGGAGGCCCTATTTGCATTTCCTCCTGTTATAGAGACATTGCTGTGGTTGGACCCTCAGAGCAGGCAGTGTCCACAACAGATGGGAGTGTACTGAGTAAGTTTGATAACAAAGATGCTTCCATGAGAATATAAAAGTTCATGTGACAGTGCTCTGTGGTGTTTTTAATTCATCACTTTTCATTTTTCCCATCTACACCAATCATGCATTTTTTAAATGAAAGATAAGCATCTTTGTGAACATGTGAAATGTTGAGTGACATGAACAGCTGTGTTCTCCATATAGGATCTGATGCTGTGTGAATGTCATCTCCATTGTCTAGGTCTTTGCTTTCCTGATCTGTAGGCAGACTGATTTCTTGTCCAGCTGCTGGACTTTTCTGATGCAGATGATACATTGGATCTCCTGCATAATGGGGAGAAAATAAAGACCACAATTTCATCTAAGTTATGTTCCATGGACTGTGTAGCAGTTTTTGTGGTAAAGGACATGCACCTGCACTGTTAATTAAAAGATATCAATATGAGAGAGACATTCTCAATTATAAGTACCTTCACTGTCATCCTAGGTGTCTTCATAAGCGAGAGGCAGAGGGTGGACAGAGCACAGGAAAAAGAGCAGCTGATGTCATAGCTGAGACAAGACGCCTCGCCACAAGGTCTGATGATGGAGAAAGGGATCAGGAATGAGAGAAGGAAAGGAAAGCTCTCCCTTAACCTGGGGAGGCAGCAGCAACCACTGTCACACCTGAGGAGGGTGATATGAGACTTCAGGTGATGGTACACACATAGATGTTGGAAGTCAACTGATGGGACATTTCACATGGGTAAGAATAGCTTCTCCACCTTCAGTAAGCTTGTAGAAAAGCCCATTGCTACGAGTCTTCAGAACGTTCTGGTGTGCGTTTCTCAGCCTCCAGTGCTCCTCTGCCTTGGAAAGAACCTAAGGAATCAATGCGGAGCCTCGCGGGCAGATCCTGGAAGGCCCTGGAGGGAACCTATGTGGTGTGTCCCAGAAGTGCTCACCCACATCCAGGCCCTCAGCTGCCCTCCAGCCTCCATGTCCAACTCAGTGTTCCTTTCTCAGTCTCCTCAGCCACCTTCTATTCAAGAGAAGCCTGTATCACCTGCAATCCTGGCCTTCTTGTCTCTCCATATTCAGGGAAGTCTTTCTGCAATTTCAATACTGTGTGTGTCCAAGCATAGAGAGTGAAGACAGTTGTGGTAGATTTTGTAATTATGGTGATTTTGGTGATAGTCAATATTTTTTTTTTTTAGTTTAGAACAGAATCCAAAAACACCTTCAGCAGCCCTTGTTTGCTCTATTCCTAGAGGAATAGAGGCCTTTGATCTCATTAAATGTGAATAGCATCAGGAAACCTGTGGAGAAACTGAAAAAGATTCAGAGACAGAACATAGAATATAATTTCTGAGGTTTCTGAAACTTTAGGAATCACTTGCAGACTGAAATTAAGACAGCAACAGCAGGGACCAGATGGCTCAGACTCATGCAATGACTTACTAAGGGCACCCGCCTCACCTTGGGCTGGAAGCGCCCCCAGGGACATCACAGCAGGGAGAGGACCTCTCGTTCCTGAGGGCAACACACTGATGATGATGCTGGTCCAGGCAAGGTGCAGGGCAGAGCGAGGAGATGGCGGTGCCCCAGGCTTCCCAGATTGTGCTTGAAGAGGCCAAGGTCACTTCTGAGAATTAGACCTAAATTGATGCAGGCTTCTCTTTAACTCTACATTCAGGAACCAATGCTTGTGTGGGAGGGTCAGTTTTTAAATTCTTTTATTTTAAAGAAAGTTGTACCAGGACTTTGATATGATGCAGTACAAAGAATGAATGAATATTTCAGAGAACTGATACGTGACTGATGAATGAAGTGTTAAATCAAATAACTACAATACTCTTCATTACGGCAGCAAACATATTGAACCGTGTGTTTGTGCATGAGAGAAAGAAGGAAATTGACAGACAAATGGTGACAAGTTATTTACTGAATCTTTGAAGAACAAATTTCCCGGTGAATGTGCAGGTCCTTGTCCTTTTCAGCCAGAGGAGAAAGAAAGAGCGGCCCTGGACGCCGCCGGGAGTCCAGTCTGGCTGCCCCTCTTCCCCTCCCCTGAGCACAGCGTTCCACGGGACCCCGGTGCTGGGCCCGGAAGCCTAAGGGTTAGACATTGCCGCGGATGACAACTGCGTGTTCCAAGGACACCAAGGCCTTACTACCCAGCTTTCATTTTTAGGTGTAGGCAAGTTGTGTTTGCCCCTGTATGAAGGACACAAAGAAAATAAGCTAATGTGTAAATACGTACAACAAAATTTTACTTGTAACCTGGATGTATCGTACATCAATTGCAGTAAGTTTACTCCAGATTTTCTGAAGTTTATACTTCAGGGGTAAAGAAGAGCGGAACCCCAGGCACTGGCCGAAAGGCCCGCCCTTCCCAGCTTCCTCCTCCGCCTCGGTGTCTTCCTTCCTGGTCTCTGTGAAGCCACACGGGACGCTGAACTGGGGCACACTTGTAGCTCACGAGCGCCCTCTGCTGGTCAGGTGTGCTCATTGCTGGACCTGAGAGCCCACCGAGGTATTGAAAACCCTGCAGGAAGGGCGTGTGTGTGTGTGTGTGTGTGTGTGTGTGTGTGTGTGTGTGTGTGTGTGTGTGTGTTTCAATTAGTGTATATTTGCAATGCGTAGTAAATGCATTTATCTTGTGGAAGTGGTACATAATCACATCACATCTAAATCTCTGCTTCGCTTCCTTCTGCCCTCCCTCCTGTGTCTCCCAGTCCTCTCTTCCCATCTCAGTCATGTCCCCGCCTTTTCTCAAAACCTATTTTCTTTAAATTTGGGTCTTTATTCAGATTGCAGTTTCTTATAAAAGAGAACCTATACAATAGTTAAACTAAGTGATTTGAAAATGCTGACTGAATTTCATCTTTCTTCATACCTGTGTCGTATTCGCTGTGTGTATGTACCGTGTAATTTTATTCACTCACATCCTGATGGGTAAGTCAGCTGCCTGAAGATTTAGCCATTAGGAGAGGTGCTACTATAAAAATGACTATGTATGAAGCACTGTATTATATTTTTTTTAATTTTTCAAAGATTTCCCAAAAGTAGTAAAATTGGGTCAAATGAAACTTTCACTTTTAGATTTTCGAGAAATATTTACACTGATTTCCATAGTGGTTTTGCCTGTTTACATTGCCATCAACAACAGTATAGGATTCCTTCTGCCCACAACCACCCACCATTTGTGATTGTCTGAGTCCTTCATTGCATTATGGCCATTCTTACTAGGGTAAGTGTTGTTTTCAATTGCACTTTTACAATAATGGCAAAATTTCTGAACATTTAAAGCAAAAAGAAGAAACATAAACAAAAACAGAAAAACCATTAAAAACAACAACAACAAAGAAAAAACCCAGACCCAGACAATATCTGACAGGAACATATTTTACAACTTAGCTAGGATGCCCTTAGACAGTGTGTCTTCTCTTTGGCCTGAGTGTGGGTGGCTGGGTCTCCCCTGCCTGTTTATGTGATGCAGTTGAGAAATCAGCTGTGTAGCTGACCCGCTGTGTGGAAATCTGGCCATGGGTTGGGGATCAATGAACACAAAGTTCATCCCAGTCATCTGGTCTCTACAGCTCTGGATAGGACCCTGAGAATCTTGGTCTCACTACCAAATGCCCACTCTCTGGGGGAACAAACTGGGGATGAGTGAACTCACCACAGCAGCAGTTTCCTTTTTCCTGTTATTCTTTTTGTTTGACTTGGTTTAAGTGTATCAGCTTTTCTTTTATTCATATTTAAAAATCACAGTTTTATTGCATTAAAATTTACACACTATACAATTTGTAAACTCTAAGTATATGATGCCATAGATTTTAGCATATCAAGAGAGTTGTACAACTATGTTTGAAATCTAATTTAATGTTTGGCTATCAGCTACCAATCCCTTCCTGGTAAATCTATGGAAGCACTGAGCTACTTTCTGTCTGCATAGATGTTCTAATAACTAATAACTGGCTATCAGCTACCAATCCCTTCCTGGTAAATCTATGGAAGCACTGAGCTACTTTCTGTCTGCATAGATGTTCCTACTCCAGTATTGTTCAATTCAAAATGGCCCTTGCTCATTGCAGCAATAAAGACTTTTAACATATTCAAAGAAATGGAAATCCTGAAAAACGAGCCCCTACACCATACAGGAGTGAAATTAAAAACGGACAGCAGAGACACACATGGAACACAATGCATCTACTTCCCTCCCTCCATCCCTTCCTCTCATGTGTCTTTTATTTCATACTTTACTTGTTTTTAAATTTTCTCATATAAGGGGAACCATGTGATGCTCAATTTCATGCATCTGATTTGCTTCAAATAACATTTTATTTTCAAAGGACATCCATTTTCCTCCAAATTTCCCAAGTTTATCTTCCTTTCATCACAGTAGTACTTCATTCTTGACAAATGCCACTTTTTCTTTATCCAGTCATCTTTTTTTAGGGCACATAGACTGGTTCCAAGATTTATCTATTAGGAATTGTACAGCTGTAAACACATATACATATATCACACTGGTATATTTTAGCTCTTTGGGAACCATACCAAAATTGGGGCAGACCTAGGTCAAACAGAATTCTATTTTTAGTTTTTTCAGGGGTATCAATTTGCATTCCCATCAATTATCAACAGTGTTTCCTTTCTCCATATAATCTATCTAGCATTTGTTTTTGATTGATTCTTGATGGTAGCAAATTTCTCAGAGGTGAGTTGGAATTGCAATGTTACTTTAATTTACATTTCTCAAATGGCTAGTGACACTAAACATTTTTATTATTAGATATATTGGCTGATTCTATGTCTTTGTCAAAGATTTACTTATTTCTTTCTCATGCCCAGTTTTTGACTGTGTCTACATGTTTTGAGTTAATTCTATATCTCTATATAGTTACTATTTGTCAGAGGACTAGCTGGAAAATTTTTTTACTATTCTTTAAGTTGACTTTTTATATTATATTTCTTTCATTTTGCAAAAGATCTTCAATTTAATGTGATCACATGTGTTGATTCTTGGCAATGTGTCTTGGCAATATTTTTCTGACAAGATCATGGTGTTTTGAACATTGTGCCTTTGTTATATAACTTGAGATCTGGAATTTTGATGCTGCAGGCCCTGACATTGATGCCTAGAATTTCTTTGGCTATTCTAGAGCTTTCCCAGTTCCACATGAATTTTAGGATTGCTTTCTCCTGTCCTGTAAGAAATGTTATTGATATTTTAATTTGGACTGCATTAAGTCTGTTTTACAGTTTTGGAAATGACATCATGGTAACTACCTTGGCTCTGCTTAGCCAGGAACAGGATATGTCTTTCATTTTTTGATACCCTCATTATGGTGAAGAGGTCCTTAACTATCTTGGTTTGGTTAATTTTTAAGTATCTCTTTTTAACGATGTTATTGTAAAATGTATTGTTTCTCTAATTTCAGTCTCAAGGAATTTGTTATTCAAATGGTCTTGATTTTGAGTGCTCTAACTCTGAAACATATTATGAGTTCAAGGAGTATTTTTGTGCAGATTTTTGGTTCTTCTATGTAGAGAACTAAATCAATTGCAAATAATGGAAATATTTTCTTTCCCTGTCTAAGTCCCTTTTATTTCTTTTTCTAGTTTAATTGGTTTGTCTAGGTTATTTCAAGAACTAGGATCAATAAATTGGTGATAACAGTCACAACTGTCTTTTTCCTGTGATAATTTTCAGCTTAAGCAGACACACAAACTCCTCTGAATAAGATATTCAGCTAAATAGAAATAGACAAGGCAATTTTGCAATCTCTTACAATTTAAAATTACACTCACATTACGATTAACCAATTTTGCCCCAATATTATTTAAATAGACTGGAAAGTACATGTTCAACTGATTGATTTCTCAGCATTGTTTGATTCAACCTTACAAATTAGGAAATATCTCTACTCCAAGTATTTACTAGAGTACTGGGCTGTACTGATTTCCCCATATCATTAGAGTTCAACTTGATTCTATGTTTTGTTCCTCAGAAAATTTGCTCTTTTATAAGCAAGTCTTCAGCTTTATCATCTCTGTCATCACAGTGCAAAGGAAGCTGCTCCTCCTTCAGGGTTTGGCCACCACACTGTGCCTGACCCAGCACTACACAGCTGTTTCAGAGCTCAGACTGCTCAGCTCCATCTAGACTGTGCTGGAGGAGGTGTCTGCAGTGAGGTTGGCCCTTCTCCAGAACTTCTGAGCATACTTTGTTCCACGATTGTAAGGTTTGATCCATTCAATCATCCGCAGTCCCTGTCACACTCAGTCACACCCATTGTATGTAGCTTCTTGTGAAGGTGTAGCCAGACCCTGGCAGGAGGCTTTCACTGACTCCCCAGGCCTCCTCAGTTCAGCCTCAGGTTGAACCAGCTGCTCCTAGCCATGGGAACCTGTGGCTGGAAGACAGAAGTTAGATGCAGTGCCCTCTGACAGCTCTGTTCCCTTCTTCAGGCCTAGGACTGGGGATCAACTTACTTTTCACAGATGCCAGCAGGAAGAAGATCTCTAGGTCATGTGCATGGTGAGGAGCTCGGGGGATTCTGCAGAAGACAGTAATGACTATGGAATGCTCTGGGGCACATATTCATCCATATTCACCTTTGCATACTCTACTTATTTGCATATTGGTGCAGCAGGAAACTTCTTAATTCTAGTCCTGATTCAGCCTGAGAAAGAGGAAGTGGTTGCACATCAGCTATTCAGGAGTTGGGTCCTGGATTCCATGCCCCAGCCCTGTCTGAAGAAATGCATCTCCTACTGCCTTTCTCAACTCTGTGCAGGCAGAGCTCTCCAAAGTGAGAATCAAGAGCCACAAGGACAGAGCCTGCTTTGTGAATCCAAGGGTCAATGGTCCAGAGAACTCGTGAACTTCCCTTGGGGCATCATTGTGATGCTGAGCACTCACCCCATCTGGTGACCATCAGGTACCAGCAAACCCCATTGCTGACTCTGAGAGTGAGGCACTGTTCCTACCACAGGAGGACCCAGCAGGAAACACGGGCACTTCTGACATCAGCCAGGCACCTTGGGATGATTTCCCCAGCACTTTGGATTCTTGAGGTTCCTGCTGTTTCACAGGAAGTCCTTTGGTTTCCAGACCAGCCCTACAATTGTGGGATCCAGGGCTGTGCATCTGATGCCACCCAAGATACAGCTTGGATGGGAAATTTGATGTCTCAACTTTTAGAATCTTGCCTAAAAGTCAATTATGCTTGGATCTAGTACCAACTTCATAAAACACTATTTTTCAATTTTTCCATAATTCACTTCCTATCCAATGTTCTTTATCTCTACCTATAGCTCTCAATCAGAGGGTCCATGAGTCTGCCACACTTTCTAACCCACCACCACTGTGTCACCCACTCAACTGTGGTGTTAACCCCAACACCTGAGAGTAAATATCATAATCAGAAGTTGAGACAAGTGTGTTTCCTAGTATATTGCACAATTTGAGTTAAGGAAATTCTTTTCTGTGCTCCAGTCTCTTACTACTGAGATATTAATATCCCTAGAAAGAGTTTATACATAATTCTCCTTCCCCGACTTATTTATGCAAACTTTACCTATCAAACAGAATTTTACTAAACATTTGCAGTCTTTAAAAAACCATAATTTAGATCATGGAAGGACCCAGGTCCTGGAGGAAAATGCTCCTTATCTGGCAACTGTCCTTGGGCTATGGAAGTGTAGGGCAGGTCCCCTGCTGAACCACCTCCTGCCTTCTCCACTGTGGGCAGTGTCCCGTCTTTGTCTTGTGAATTTCCTACAGTGTCTGCAGCACACAGCAGAAGTTGGGCAAATGTCAGAGATACTTTTAACTTGACTGTAACTTTATGACTGTGTCCTAGAGCTGCAAACATTGTAATTGACCATCCCAATTCATAGGGAGACTCAAGCAAGTAAGATATGTAACACTTGGTTAATTCTGGGATTCTGTCAAAGCTGGTCAGTGACTTCCCCAAGGATCCAGTTACTCTGTGAAGGGCAGAGACTGTTATTTAAGTCCTTCTTGGGAAGCTGGGCCAGAATTCAGCTGCAGGGAAGAGGAAGGCACAGTCTCACTCTCCACCAGTTCTCCCATGAGGCCACAGCTTAGAAAGTGGCTGGAGTTGAAGGATGCCCCATTCATCCTCTCTCCTGCTCAGAGATTCAGTTGGTGCTGAGCAAAAAAACACACAATTCAGGAGCTGGGACTGGGAATATAATGTGTGTGCCCTGTCCTCACAACACTCTGGTCCTGCAAGTGGAGAGGAGGAGGAAGCCCATACAGAGTCATTTCACCAAGTGTGCAGGTCAGTTTAAGACCATGAGTCCATGCATAGAGGGTTCACTAGATCCAGTAAAGATCCAGGGAGAGGGATATTCATAGGAACTCTGGGAGCAGAATCAGGTTGGTGTACTTCTGAGACCTGGATCACTGGCCCTGGTGAACCTTCTGCATTGTCTGGGCCCAGAAATGATTATTGATGTCCCTGTGTGATCCATTCACATCTCACCTGGGTGGACGTGTTCTGTGGAAGGACTCATCCTTCATGGTAATTATTCAGACTCCAAGACAAAGAAACTTCCTGGCTGTGTACTTGCAGCTCCACCCACTTTAGTTACAACCATGGGAAGGATCCATAGGTTACCCCATTCCAATAGGGGCTGCATGAGACCTGAAAAGATGAGAGTTATCACAGCATGATTCAAATATGCCATCCCAGGGAAGGTTCCTATACAATCTGGGTTCTAGCACCTTCCACAATATATGAGGTCCGTATGTGTCTATGAATCCTGGCTCAGCCCTGGTCCACACTGAGACCAACTGGATATTCCTGGATATCAGGGCCCCATATGCAAACCTCACCAGGAACATGAGGCACATTCACAGGACACAGTGAAGCACATTCACAGGACATTGTGGTTCCTATCAAGATCCCCAAAACTGCCACTGCCTGATGCTGACCCTCAAGAAGACAGAAGTGGGGCCAGCACATTGTCCACTGATGATGGTGGTGTAGTTTCAGGGTCACCTTTTGAGGAAAGCAGCTGTGTGATAACACAGTTCATCTCCATGAGTGATACTCAGGTTCTGCCAAACATGTTTTCACTAGAATGGGCACTGTGCTGGCCAAGTGGGCTCCAGTTAATGGTCTCTTCCATTTATGACCTGAGACACTGGAGTAGACAAGAAGACAAACATCCCTGAGTCTCTCAGCGGTTTAGTCCATTCCCTGAAGTAACACTGTGTGTCCTGCTAGATCTGTGATTCTAGCTGCTCCCCATGGCACACCTGGATGTCCCAAATACACAGAGAAGATAAACCTTGCAGTGATCACCAAAGCGAGAGGGAGAAATGAGCTTGAAGCCTCTGGGGCTGTGAGCATGGTGTGGGAGGTAGTGGAGGCAGAGGCTGCTCAAGGCTGTCCTGTCCTCTCCTCTCCTCTCCTCTCCTCTCCTCTCCTCTCCTCTCCTCTCCTCTGTCTCCACTGCCATCTTCAGCTTCACTGAGTTCTCTCAGATGGACTTGGGTCTGCAGCTCCCTCAGCTCTAATCCTCTCCCATCACACTGCGTGCCTGACACTATGGGATTCTGTGTTCCCTAGGATTTTCTATCATGTAACAGCCACAGGGATCTTTTTCCATGAAAAATATCCCTTTCTGTGGGATGGTCCATTTTCTTTCATTTGTTTCATCTCTGGGCTATTTTATTCCGTAAGATCATATTTGAAGCCTGGGTGGTTGTTGTGCACCTAGGATAATTTTTGTATACATATAAGATACCTTTCTGGAAATGTTATTCCTGAGCTCTTCCATCTGGACCAGGGTCTGTGTCCATTTCTTAATGATTAGTCCTCTCTTCCCCCCTGTCAGAGCACTGAATGATATTTATTAATATTCCCATTGAGATTCCAAGGGCTTCTGGAGGTAACATGTGAGCTGTGTGGTACCTAGAAGCATGACGTGGACTCCTCCTGGTCCTCTCCTGCCTCCAGTCATCCAGCACCTCCCACTCAGTTCTCCCTTCACTGTGGGCCTGTGGCTCCTGTCGTACCAGGAGGAAGGGCTCCCCTGGGCTTCTGAGTAGCCTGTCTCTCCAGGTTAATGTGTGATCATTAAATCTGAAGTTTTCTTTCACAGGTTATTGAAAATATAGTGATGCTTGTTTTTCCAGATTTTGTAGATTTGAATATGTGGTTAATGGTTTTCTGTGCCTTTACAGGTTGAGTCAAAATCTAAGAGCAACCACAGTGTCCAAATTGGAACTCTTACTTGAATCAGGATTCTAAGATCAGTAATTGAAAATTATATTTTCACAGGCATGACACACTCAGTAACAGAAAAGGAAACTCATCAGAAGTTATAGACTTTTCAGGGATCTGCTGTTAGGTAGAACCCAGGAGATCCAACAGAGAGGATCTGGCTAAATCACAGATGACGACGTGTTCTGGAAGGTGTCCTCATTTTGGTCTGGAAACAACAGATGCATCTAGGACATCACATCAGGAGAGGAAATCTCAGTCCTTAACCACAGGACACATCAGTAGTGATGCTGGTCCAGCTCTGGAGCAGACCAGGGGGAGGGGGAGGTGCATCTGACTTCCCAGGATGAGTGTGACAGTGAGGTCCATGGTCACATCTGAGGGACAGTGGACTGTGTGCGAGAAGCTCACCTCAGCTCTGCCTTCAGGAAAAAGGCAACTGTGGGAGGTGAGTGTGCAAAGCTTTTCTTCTGTTAACTGCGTACCTGGTTGAAAGAAGATCATAACCTTAAGGCTGTTATGAAATATAGAGATATATTTGAATATTTTAGGAAATATTAGGTACATATGATGGATAAATACAGAATTAACTGAGACAAAAAAACTAAGATAAAGGAAAGAATATGTGTGAGGGCAAAACTATGACAGTGTAAGAAACAGTGACTAATATGAAACTGAAGTGTCTGACCTTATATATTCTCTCTTAATTAACTAAAAGAAATGAGTGAGTGAGAGACAGAGACAGAGAGAGAGAGAGAGAGAGAGAGAGAGAATAGCTACACTGTGTTGTGCTGTATTTATGAATCCCTAATTTCTAAAGTCCCAAAGGAAAGCTCAGGCCAAAGTCCTGCCCAACGCGCTGTCACAGAAGGAGAACACTGAAGCCCTGGACGCTGCCCTGAGTCCAGCCAGGCTGCCCCCTCCCCTCCTCTCTGAGGTCTCCGTGTGCTGCTGGGGCTGGACCTGGGGACCAGGTGTCCTGACAGGGCCAAAGAGAAGAGACGGCTGTGAGTTCTGAGACCTTAGAAACAGGAACATGATAGATTTAGTTTTCTAATCTGAAGCATTTATTCCTTCATAAGGCAACGCTTATCACCCAGATGAAATCAGTACATTCATTTTAGATGATGACAATTTGTCATTAAAGGAAAGCTCATGTCACAAATTGTGTGTCTTCAAGATGGGTATAAGTCACATTTGCCCATCAAGTGAAATTATGTATAGAAGAGTAAAAAGAAAATACATAAATATGTACTTCTGCAACTAAATACAACAGAGAATGCTGACTTGAACTTAGATACTTCACAGTCATCTGATGCCTCTAAATTTCCAGGTCTTCTCTGGTCAAATAATTTTAAAACAGAGAGGAAACCCCAGAGGCCACCAGCTTCTTCTGCACCTGCTCCGGGGGCCCTATTGGTTTCTCCAGGACACAGCGCCTCCTGCCTGTCCCGAGTGCCTCAGCCAGGATGTGTGTCTGGCCTCACCCTGATGTCTTCTCACTGTGTCCATCCAACAGTAACACACGGCCGTGTCCTTCAGTCTCAGGCTGCCATTTGCAGATACAGCATGTTCTTGTCATTGTCTCTGAAGATGATGAATCGGCCCTTCAAGGAATCTGCAGTTTGTGTTACCACCATCGGTCACTGATGTATGAGATCCACTCCAGCCCCTTTGCTGGAGCCTGGTGGACCCAGCTCACCCCGTAGCCACTGAAGGTGAATCCCAAGGCCATACAGGAGACTTTCAGGGACCCCCCCAGGCTGCACCAAGCCTCTGCCAGACTCCACCAGCTGTGCCTCAGCCTGGACGCCTGTAAACACAAGGACATCCTGGTCAGGAAACTGTCACACATGTCCACTGTTAAATGCATTCATGCCCAGTTTCTCATTCTGTATCCCTTGTTCCAAATAATTTACATTTCAGAAGTGCAAACAGGAAAATCCAACTCAGCCCCAAATCCATAGTGATCGTCTGTGCTCAGTCCTGATCACCTAGTGGGAACAGCTGGGCATCCAGGGCTGGGCTCCTCTGCAGGGTGAGGGCTGTGCTGGTTTTCCTGAGCACAGGGAGGCTCTATACATTTCCTCCTCTATATAGACAGCGCTGTGATTGGACCCTCAGAGCAGGCAATGTTCACAGCAGATGTGAGTGCGCTGGGCAAGTCTGGTAACAAAGACGCATTCAAGAGAATATGGTAGCTCGTGTGACAGTGCTCTGTTGTGTTTTTAGTTCTTCATCAGCTTTCATGTTTATCTGTATACACAGATCACACTCTTTATATTCATGATGCCTGTTTTGTAAACATGTAAAATGCTGAGTGCCCATCGCAGCTGTGTTCTCCATATGGGATCTGATGCTGTGTGAATGTCATCCCTGCTGTTTAGGTTTTGGCTCTCCTGATCTATGAGCAGACTGTTTCCTCATTCAGATCCTGGACACTCCTATTGCAGTATGCAGACCCTTTTCCCTATGGTGAGTATATCTGTGCCTTCACTGTGTTCTGGTCCTTCTGAAAGAATACAGCACCAGCATTCATGTGGTGGCCTGCTTGTGAGTTTCTTGGTTTCCCCTGTGATTATCTACCACTCTCAATCTATTTCTACCTTCATATTTCTTTACTTTTTTCTTATTAATTTTTTTGGTACCAAGGATCAAACCCATGACCTCTCACTTGCTAGCAATGCTCTTGTGCCACTGAGCTCTGTCCCCAACCTTATTTTCTTATTAGTTTTTATTGGTAGAATTTATTACATTTAATGAGAACATTTACCATGGAACTCGACACATATAAATAAAACACCATAATTCTATTTTTATTGAATACCCTCCCATCCCTTTGTTTGTTTCCTATAATCTGTCTATTATTGTGCCTTTTAATTTATTTATATATTTGATTTTTTAGCTAAAGTGAACCAAGTCAGCCTTTCATTAGCCAGTGACCTAGTGTCAAGAATATGTTGAATTGAGTTCAAAAAATTAGATCCCACCAAAATAAAATATGGTAGTTGAAAGGCAATGATAGATCTCAAAAGGAGATGTAGAAATGGACAATAAATACATCAAAACTTTATCAACATCTCCCTCCATTAAAAAATGAAACTTACAATTAAACTGAGCTGGTATTTTCATTTCTTCCTTATTTGTGACATCCAAGTTATACATAGCACATAAATTACCTATATATAAAGTGTGTACATGAGAAGTGTTGACTCACACTCGCACGATCACACACACAATCAAAGCAGTGCACACACATGTCATCCTGCAGTCACTCCTGTGTCTCCTCTGCAGCTCCTGTCTCCTGCTCCTTCCCTCCTGCACCCCAGAACCAGGCAGCTCATGTCCTTCATGCTGCTTTACACTAAATTCCCTATTCATCATTTATGGAAATAAAACATACATTGCAAATTTGTTTAACTGAGAGTCTCATTTGAAATTCCTTCTCATGAATGTTTGAACAGAACGTTTGGGTATTTGCACTGATCAGTTTCCCATTATATAAAAATAGAGACAGAATTATGCATCAGGGGTTGAGTGCTTGGCTATTCTATGTGAGGCCTTAGTTTTGATTCCTGGTGGCAGAAAGACAAACAAGAGAATACACTTCAGTTTAAATTTTAAACTGATATGTTAATGAGTAATCAAACATTCTGAATTTCAGCTTATCACAAAGAACTCTGCTTATCATCTTGAAAATGTAAGTACATGAAAAAGAGTTGGTCTATATACTTTTTAAAAGAAAGAGAAAAACATAACAGGAGAAAATTACTTGCCTTATGCAATTTCTTCTAAGTGTGAAAAGTTGAAGGTGGTGCCCCCTGACATGCTCTGGTCCCTTCCTCAGCCCTAGGACTGGTGATCTCCTTACTTCTCAAAGCCACCACCAAGAGGATTCTCCAGATCCAGTCCACAGTCAGGAGCTGTGCTAAGGGGATTCTGCAGAAGAGGGTGATGGCTGCGGAATGCTCTGGGCACAGACACCCATATTTACTTCAGCAAACATGGATTATTTGCATATTGATGAGGCAGGAAGCTTCTTAATTCTAGATTTGGTCAACCTAGGGGATGAGGTATCAGTCCATGGGCCATGGAGCAGTGTGGTGTCAGGATCCCCATGTCCTTATCCTGTCTGAAAAAATGCACCTCCTGCTGCTTCCTTGAACCCTATGCATACAGATCTCCCCTCACTGAGAATCAAGCCAGCACAGGAAAGCTTTCCTCTGTGAACCCTCCTTTGAGTGGTCCATAAACCACATAAGCCTCTTTTTTGGCCATCTCTGTGCTTGCTAGGCAGGTGCATTGATCCCTGCCTACTTCTATCAGGTACCAACAAAACTCATTGTTGACTCTGAGAGAGAAACACTGATCAGGCCACATGAGTACTCAGAATGACCCAAGGACAACTCTGCTATCAGCCAGGCCTTTGAGATGGTTTCTCCAGCACTTGCCTGGATTCCTGGAGTCCTGTCTGCTCTACAGGAAGACTCTTGGTCCTGAGACCTCTCTGAGGTACTGCAGTGTTTATGTTCTCATCAAGACTGGGACTTGAATGTGCACCTTGATAATTCAGTTTCAAAAATCTTGCCTAAGAGTTTGTGTTCATTTTATCTGGGTCTCATTCACAGTGGAACAGACTATGTTTCAGATTTCACAGAGATTGCAGCGACATTCACTATTCTTCGTCTTTACCCATTGATTTGTCTACATGGTCTATACACCTGTCACATGCTCTAACCCTCCTTAACTATGCCACACACTGACTCCTGATGTCAACACCAAGGTTTGTTAGTGAAGATCATATTCCAATGAGCTCTGTGTCTCCTACCAATTCTACATCATTTTAAATTAAAAGAATACTTTCTGTGTTCCAGCCCCTTGCTTCTGCTGTCCAAAACACTCTAAAACCCACATTTGTGGTTCTTCTTTTATGATTGTCAAATAAATTCATCTAGCCAACCAAAATGCTTATCAAATGTGTATTCACTATAAACTTTCAATCTCAGATGGGTTTTTAAAAGGACAGAACCCAGGTCCTAGAGGAACCAGCTCCAGCTCCCACAGCTGCTCCCAAACTGTAGTAGTGGATGGTGGATCCTGAGCACCCATATTCTTCCAAACATCTCATAGATCCCTATCTGGGTCACAGAAAACTATCTACAGTGCCTAGAGCACTGTAGGAAAGAGTTGTGGCAGCTATAGAGTATCACATAATGAAAGCAAGCATGATTCTTGCCTTGGCGGGGTGCGCTCCATCCACACCCCTCCCTGAACCTGTCTACATAGTCTACACAACTCTATAAAAGGTCAATAAAAGTTCATTCCACCCAGCACTTGAATCAGTACAAGACTCTTTGGCCCATCTGTGGCAGAATCTATGGGAAGCATCCTGCTGGTCCCCTTGCTAAGAAGCAAAGTAAGCAAAGTACACTAGAAAGATGACTCTGTACAGGGTCTCCTTGAGTAGAATAAGACTTATGTAACATCTAGACCAGGATCAGAGGTACTAGGGACTCATTAGTGTGGACTGAGTACACATGCATGAGCCTGTCCCAGATCAGCTGGCAGGTGAGTCCAGAGCAGGACACATTCATCATGTCAATAATCATGGCTTCAAAGTAGAGCAGCCTCCTGGCTGGATCAGCTAGCTCTAGCCTCATTACTGTCACCCATAGAAGGGTCCATAGCTTGTCTGGCCCAGCAAGGGCTGCACAAGATCTGAGGAGGACTAGAGTAACTCCAGCATTCCCTGAATCAGGAACCCATGCAGGGAACTTTACAATGTTGCCTTGAGTGTCTCCCAAAAAGGTGAAAACAGTGTTTGCTGCACACCCTGGTTGGGTCCTGAGTTCACTTCCAGCCATTGTCAAAACGTTGGTATCAGGACTCCATGCTGCAGGTTCCACAAGTGACATGAGCCCAGGGTTGCAGCTGAGGGCAGTTGCAGAAGGATATGTGTCGCTTGGTGTCTTCTGAACCCAATCTACATAATGCAGACCCTGAAGAAAATACATGGGCAGGTAGCATCATTGCCCACTGACCCTGTGATGTATTTCCAGGGAAACCTGTCTGGGTCAGCAGCTCCCAGGTTACCTGCTTAATCTCCATGAGGGACACGCAACTTTTGCAGGACACCTTGTCAACAGTAATCTCATGGTGCTCTTGTGGTAGATTTGGGCTGCTTGTTTCTTCCCCTTGAGTCTTTAGATCCCTCAGCAGAGATACACACAGGGTCTAAATTTACAGATACAAGTCCATTTCCCTGAAGGAATGTGTGTTGTGTCACCCTAGGGCTGTGAATCTAGGTGCAATTTAGGGACAAACTTGGATGCCCCAAAAATCCTGAGAGGAGAGGAACAAACCTTTCATAGCACATGAAGGAGAGAATAAAAACTGAGCTTGAGGCCCTGTAGGATGTGAGCAGATTATAACAGTTATTGGTGAGTGAGGCTGGACAGGGTTCTCCTTTCTTCTCCTCTTTCTTATCTGCAGTCTGGTTCTTGCCTTCACCAAATTCTCTATCAAATTAACATGGGTCCTGCAGCTTATTCATGTCTCATCCACTCTCATCACACAGGTTAAGTGTGCAAGTTCTGTTCAATCTATATTTACTTTAGAGAAAACCATAACCATGGGAATGATATTATCACAGAGGTATGTTTGATAATTTAAAGCAGGTTTTGGAATAAAATGTGACTGATCAATTCAGAATCAATTAACATAAAATAAAGAAAATATATCAAGATTAAATTATGGAACCTTGCTAAAGAAACAATGAATGTTATAAAACAGGAATATTTCATCGTAAATATTTGTTATTATTTTACTAATTTACAATTTGAAATCTAAGAGAGAGAAAGGGATGGGGAGGAGAAAGAGAAAATAGGGATACAAACAGACAGATGAGACAGGTACAGAGACAGAGACACAGAGATATCCTTTCTCATTGCTGAAACAAAATACAAAACACAGAGATGCTTAAGGAGGAAAGATTTACTTAACTCACATTTATGGATGTTCCTATGCATAGTTATTTGGCTCCAAGGCATAGTTGCATGACAGAGGGGCCTGGCACAAGGGAAATATTTCATGGCATGATAGGCATAAAGAAACTACCCTGACTTTCAACTATCCCTTTATATTCAATCCAGGCTTCAGGTTCATTTGTTGGTGCCACTCAGACCCAAGGTGGTCCTGCCATTATCCACAACCAGAGTGACAAATCCACTTAGCACATGACTTTACTCATATTCTCACACTTCTGAACACTCAAAACCATATAGCCCCACATATGCAAGCATAAGGTATTGGGGGGCATCTAGATCCAAAACATAACACCTCACCCATGGTCCCCAAAGTACTCACTTGCAACAATTTATGCAAATGTACTTAGTTCACCTATAAGACTTGTCAAAGTCCTAATATTTTCAGCACTGTTGAATATGTAAGTCCAAATTATCATCTGAAGTTTAAGCAGCAAACCATTTTAAGAATACTTCCAATACATAATAGCTCAATATAAATGTTCCAAAAATACAAGTAGAGAAAAGAAAAGAATGGGACTAAAGCCTGCCTCAGGGCAAGGCTGCCCCTAACCACCACCAAGGGCCCGCCCTGCCACCAGAAGTCAGCGCAAGACCCCCTCAGGACAAGGCTGCCCTGAACCACCACATAGGCCCCGCCCTGCCACCTGGAACTCAGCCGAAGCCCACCTCAGGGGTAGGCTGCCCAGAACCTCCCCGAAGGGCCTTCCCTGCCACCGGGAACATCAGAAGATTTCAGCAGGCTCCAGTTAGTGTGAGAAAATTTGGAACTTTGCTCCCAGGTGGCAAACTTTGAACTAGAGCAGATAAACTGTATCAGTGTGGTGAGTATACCCCTAAAATAGAGGTGTACAGGGGATAAACAGGGCCAGTAGTAAAACCCCCTCCAACTAACTGTAAGACTTTGGTGTGTCTGAAAAGAGTGTGTGTGATCCCCTCCTACATACAGAAAACACCAGGCAGAGTGAAAATGACAAAACAAAAAAGCAAAATGCAGTCTCAAACATATAGTTCACCAGAAGCAAGTATAGGAGACACTGAAATAGAGGACCCCAAAAGTAACACACCGGGAATCTCTGAAAAGATAGCCAGTGAAATAAAAAAACAATTGCATTAGGCTATAGAGGAAATCAAATTAGAAGTACTTTCCCATGTAAAGATAGAAATAACAACTTTAGTAAAGGAGTTGTTGAATGCAGCTAAAGAAGAACTGATCCGGCCCACAGATCAGTCCGTGGGTCTCACCTGGAGAGGGAACTGGGATGGGGGGCAGGGCAAGAGGAAAGAGAGACAGAGACAAGTTGAGGGCTTCCAATCAAGTCTCATTTATTGAGGTAGGGCACAGGGTTTTTATAAGCGGGGGGCAAAACATGGAGCTGGGCAGGGTAAGCACGTTGCGTGTCTGCTGATTAGCTAGAGAGCAAGATCTATCCAATAAGGACAAGCTAAATTGGAGAGAGGCAGGAAGCTGTTGCTAGGTAGGGGTACGTGGTAACCATGACTGGGCCCTCGTCATATCTGGTAAATACAGGAGAGGATCATGGGTAATGTAGGCTGACACACAGAATGCCCTCAGGCAGGAGGGGCAGGACTGTGGCAAAGCCACTCCCTACATCTCCTCCCTTTATTATATTTAAAATCAGGAGTATGGCAGGCCCTATGGGGACAGCGCCTGTCTTAGGTCAAGGACTTTTCTTATGTGCTCTACTGGGTTTTACCCATCATGGGCCAACAAGACAGCAGTTGGTCTTGTGCCTGTCTTAGGTGGCTGGTGGCAAAACATATGTGTCCTAGTTGCCCATCTCTGGCTGCCTGTCCAGCGCATTAGGGCATTGGGCCTACATTGTCATGTGGGCCACTTGTCGGGGTTGCTTCCCGATAAGTTTGTTGATCTGCCATCTCCAATTGATGATAATGTACCTGAATGGGCTTTGCCATGAATGCGTCAAGCCTATTTTTAAGAAGCATCAAGATCCTCTGAAAGATGCAAGGGCCAACAGTTAGGAATAACAGTAGAGTGGCTAGGGGTCCGAAAAGGGGGTGATATAGGGGAGAGGCCCCCCTGCATAGATGAAAAAGGGGAATCTCGTGGAAAGCCTTGTTTTTCCCTGTTTTTGCTGCGTTCTCTCAATTGTGTCATAGAATCTTTGACAACACCCGAATGATCAGTGTAAAAACAGCACTCCTCTTTGAGGGCAGCGCACAGCCCTCCTTTTTCAAGGAGTAAAAGATCTAATCCCTGTCTATTTTGTAAAACCATTTCTGACAAGGAGGTTAAGGATTCCTGTACAGCCATTATAGAAGTCTCTATTGCTTTTAAATCTTGATCTATTGCAGCCTGTAACTGAGAAAAGTGTTGTTGTCCTGTGATCAGTGCCGCAGTCCCTGTCCCCACTCCTGTTGTAACACCAACTCCCAAAAGTATAGCTAAGGTCAATGACATCGGTTCTCGTCTGAAGCTATGATCTGTTTGGTAGGCGTGAATCCTGAGGGTCTAAGACTGTAATGTGCAGAGTGTCACGTGTACCTTGATGCCAGTACCAAGCAATAGAGAGGTGGGAATCTCTAAGTGTAGGTGTCCATCCTGAGGCAAGTTTCTCACAGCCCCAATTGGGGCAGTAGAACTTGGAGGGGGAGGCACAATAAGGCTGAGAACCAGTTTCTGAGGGGCAGAGATATACATGATAGCCATCGTGACAGGTCATCCCTGGGATGAAGTCGCAAGGACGGACATTAAAGCTGGGTCTTCCTGTTCCTCTCCAGGTTGCAAGCTCCTTGTCGCTGGGAAAGGTTATCTGTCGCCAGGTCAGGTGTGAGTGTGGGTTATTAGCCAGGGAAGGCAACATCAGAGAGATCAGGGCTAGGAGGCCAAGGATGGACAACGGCAGCAAGGACATCTATAAGAGAACATAAAGAGCGATGCCTCAGGAAAAAACATCATTCCTGGGTGTTATCCAAAATCTTGGAAGGAGGACTGTCTATTTGTTTTACAAGTCATTCAGGTAGCCACCTAGCTCCTTTTTCTTGTCTAGAGTAAACACAGACTGAGCCTCGCCCCCAGATGAGAACAGGGTCGGGGCCATTCCAGGTGTTAGTTAGCGGATCCTTCCATAATACTGAGGCAAACTGTGTTTGCGTTTGTGTATGCCAAAAGCGAGATGCCACAGAGCAGCCTGAAATATCTAAGGATAAAATGTTTAAAATGAAGAGGGCATGTGAAAGGATATTTCTGGGGGACCCCTGAGTAGGGTACCAAGTTCCCCCTTTTATTTTATCTATAGTGGACTTAAGAGAATGATGTGTG
>PVLA01013122.1:0-39082 GCA_004027455.1 Hydrochoerus hydrochaeris | reverse complement strand
ATAAAGGTAAGCCCATCAGAATCACGGCTGACTTCTCAACACAGACCATCAGATCAAGAGGAGCTTGGAGCAAAGTCTTCCAAGCCCTAAAAGAAAATAAGCTCCAGCCCAGATTGATGTACCCTGCAAAGCTGTCACTAGAAATTAATGGAGAAACAAGATGCTTCCATGACAAAGAGGAACTGGGCGAATTTGTGACCACCAATCCAACTCTACAGAGAATGCTGCAGGACATTCTAGAGAGAGAGAAAAAAAATATCAGAATTTTAGGAACAGTGGCAGAAAGGCCTCAATGAGTGGGGCAGGCAGTAGAATGAAAGAGAAAACTAGACAAACAAAGGCAGAAAAATGGCATGGCGGAAATGAGGCACAGAAGGATGGCTGGAGTCTCTAATATAGATGGCCTTGATGCACTATGTTGTTGATGGTGCGCTGGGATTTAGAACCCACATTGCTCACACTACTCTGCTTAGATGTATTATATTCTGTTCCAGTCATTCTACCTGTACTGGATTTGAGGGCATGGACAGCAATCCTGAAAATGACAGGATATAGTATGGTACTCATCCTTAATTTCCTATTAACTTAGTCTGGGGCTCTGTAAAACCTACACTGTTTTGCCATGACTGATTGTAATCGAATCTGGTTTGTTGGATCACTGTTTTGTATTGATAGGCTTTATTCAAAGCTGTTATGATTGATAGTATCAAGTCTGAGAGTGTAGGCAACTGCACTTAAGATGACAAGATCCACTAGAATATCCACTCTGGCTTGATTATTACCTGCCTTTGAAGTTTTATACTGTCTACAATGTTTTATTTTTACTAATATCGTTATTTACTGCTTTACTCAATTATACTGCTGTATTCAATTATGCCTGATGATATAGACATTCTATTGATGATAATAAGAATCAACACAGTAATCATTGTAGATCACCTTTTACTGTGGTTTTATATGACTTTTTGGTTTCATGTTTTTATAGGAATTTGCTTTGTTTTGTCTTTCTAAGTTTTGTTTTTCCCTCTAATACAGAATTGATAGAAATACATGTAGAGATTCATGCATGTGTAGCTGCTTACACTCTCACTGTTTGACTACCTACTTTATATGCTTTAATTCTGTAATTTGAACAACTATTTCTAAGAGGACAAAATGTAATTTATTAACTAATGATTTCTTTTTTTTTTTTTTTTGGAATTCTATATTATCTCTAACGTTTACATGCTTTTGTTTCTCTTAAAAAACAAAAACAAAAAACCCCCAGCTCCTCTATGACTGAACAACATTCCCAGCCCTGTTATCCTTCTTTTAATTTTCTTTGAGATGAGGCTTCACTATGTTGCTCATGCTGGCCTTGAACTCATGATCTTCCCACCTCAGCCTTTTAAATATTTGGTTCATGTCCCTTTTTGATGATCAAGAATTTCTTGTGTTTTATTAGCTGTACATTTATTTATAAACTATTATCTACAAATGATTGACTCCTTTATATCTCTTCTCCACTGTATATATTTTCAATACTGACCTCATTTCCTGTATTTTAACAGGCTGTACATGGAAGAAATGAAATGTGGAGCGTTAACCATATATTGTGTTTGAAGCAAATGCCTCAAAGACATAAAACATAAAAAGAATTGGCTCAAGCAGGCCTAGGACACTTAGCCTTTCTTTATAGTGAAACATTAAACAAATTAATCAAGGGCACTGTAGACCAAACAATCAAGTAATAAACTAATTCAAAAAAGATATCAAAATGTATTTGAAGTTGGGTGTGGTGGCTCACATGTAACCCCAGGATTTGGGAGGCTGAGAAGGAGGATCACTATGAGTTCAAGGCCAGGTTGAACTACATAGCAAGACCTATCTCAAAAAACCAATCCAACAACAACACAACAAATACTAAACAGAAAAAAATTATTTGGATCTTTTAAATTACCAGTCTATTAGGGATGATTTCTTTTCTTTTTTTGTTTATTTTTTTCCTGTCTAGAAATCCAAACAAGCATAACTTGTTAATAAGTCCTGCACAGAGCATGGCTAGATAGAATTAAGAGAAAAAGTAGTGCTTATATTGGGAACAGGGGTATAATATTAATGCAATGAATTTGTTTTCACAAATACTTTGCTAATGGTGTGGCTTAGCAGAAGGAATGTATTTTCTCACAGTTTAAGAGGCTGCTTAGTCCAGGATCAAGATGGCAGCTGACCTGGTTCCTGGTGAGGGCCATCTTCTCCCCCTGTCCTCATAAAGAGGAGAAAGAGAAAAGCAAAACATGCTAGCTTTGTAGTGTCTTTCTGAAAGGGCATCAATCACATCCTAAGGGTCTGATCCTCATAGCCTTATCTATCCCTAATTTCTCCCAAAGGCCATTCCTCGAAGTACCATTGCATTGGGGGTTAGGGCTGCAACTGAAGAATTTTGAGGAGATATAAAAGATTCAGTCCATAAGAGCAAGTCAAGCACGACGTACTATCCAGTTCTGGTAAGATGTAGTAAGCACACTACACTGTCTTTTTCATTGAATGTCACTATAAAACCTAGATAAAACTCATGTAACAATTAATGGGGGATTGTAAAGGACAAAAAATGGCAGGCAGGCTGGATACAAGGTGAATACTCAAAGTACTACTAAGCTGGCGGTGAGTTTTCTCAGATTTAGTTCGGTCATTTTGTTTTCTTTGCAGAATACCCCAGGCTAGACATGTGACAGTATGAAATTTAGAATGTCTGTGCCATGGAACAGACAAAGAGCTCAGAAACAGCAGTGTTTGCCAGTTATGGGGGTAGAGGAGAAGTAGTCATTACAAAAGAGTGATACAGGGGGTTTTCTTAGGAATAAAACTGCTCTGATCATGGTAGTGTTTATACAAATCTAGTATTAAAAATTACATAACTCTACACATGTAACTGTGCAGCCCATTTTACTGTATTCTAATTTGAACATAAATTAAAATATGATGGTGCTATTTTCATAGTTGAAAACAATTTTATCAGGAAAATTACATATTCAAGGATCACATCTGGAAGGCATTCTTTAATCTCTTCTCAATTATACAATTGAAATATAAAATGCAGCATTATAGCTGGGCATAGTGGCACAGTCCTATAATCCCAACTCTGGGAGGTTGAGGCTAGAGGATAGCAAGTTTGAGGCCAGTTTGGGTAACTTGGCAATTTAGCAAGACCCTGACAAAAATAAACATAATAAAAAGAGGTGGGGATACAGCTCAGTGCAAAGGCCCTGGATTTAATTTCTAGTACTGATTATAAAAAAAAAAAGCATCATTATTAGAACCCTACTCTTGCTTAGATTGGAGTGAGATATGTTTCCAGTAAACATTTTATGTTCACATATATCACATCCATTACAACACAAAAGATATTCTCAGTAGTGTTTTCATAAAATCTAAAGGTTATAGATCCAACAACCCTATACATTATGCTTTTTTTGCTGTTAATGAGCCATAATTTAAGTATTTTCAAACTTTTGACAAACTTAGGATCATAGCATAATAGGATCATAGCATATGATTATAGGCTCTGGAACAACACCGTCTGGTTCAAGTCTAGCAGTGGCATTTACTATTTGGACTTGTGCAACTTGACCTCTTTGTGCCCCAGTTTCCTTACCTGAGGACACTTTTAGTACTTGCTTCATAAGGTTGTTATGAGAATTAAATATCTCAAAATTTAAAAAAATATGAAAAGGGTTCCAGGTTTAGCTCAGTTGTAAAGCACTTGCCTAGCATGTGTGAATTCTTTGGTTCCAGTCCCAGTACTGAAAAAAAGAAAAAAGTAATAGCAAATGATTTAATAGTGTATTAGATACTGAATAAAGCAGTAGTAATTTGAATCATGCATAGTTCAAACTATTTTGGAAGAGTTTTTAAAAGTATATCTACTGTTGTAGTCAAGGTTGTAAGAACAATTATATACAGGAGACGTAATTTACAGTATTATTTATACTGGTCACCCAAGGAGTCAAATACAAAGAAAGTGCAGGAAATCTGTCCACAACACTAAAGACCCCAAGGACCTGGGTCCCATGACAATAACCGAATAAATTCAGCTGAAAGCCCAGAGCCCACGACAATGACCCATGCAACTCTATCCCATGAATCTGCACTGGGAAGGCCCAAAGGTCTTCAGTGGAAGCTAGAAAGTCTATGCCAGCGGGGTGAAGGATCTGTGCCAACAAGCTGAGGTTTCTGTACTGGAGCCAAGAAATGACGCTCAAGATTAGGACCAAGGCTCCCATAAAAACTACCATAGCCGTCCTCAATCCTCAGTGACTGAGGTCCTGAGCTCCTCCGACAATGAGAACAGTAGAGTACATACTAGGAAGCCACCAAGACAGACTTCTGAAGATTAAACAGCACAAATCTTACCCTCTGGGCCAGGAAGCAATGATCAAAGTAAAGACCAAAGCTCCCCCAAAGTGAACTGTAGCCATTCTCAGCAACAAGGTCCAGAGATCCTCCAATGATGACAGCTGAGTTCATATGAGGGAAGCCAGCATGACAAGCACTCCCAGGAGAACCAACGGTTCCAAACAACATTTAGGAGAACCCACAATGCTAGTCTTCCCCTCTAGGTCTTCTTTTTATGCTGGCAACTGTCCTCAAATGGGCTATCTACACTCATTACCACACTGATTCAGTTCAGTTGTGTTTAAAGTGACCACAAGTTACCAATCCACTGTACCTACCTGATATTCTGTGTTTGGCAACTTTCTTGCATTGGCTACAGAAACAGACTTTGGGGATGATATTAAAATAGAGTATTACAGACTTTATTTTTTAAAGAATGAAGAGAAAATGCTATACAGATTTTTTTTTGGAATATGAGTGTGGGTTCAGGTGCTGCAAACCCTTATGATTCACTCAACTGCAGAAAAATAATTATTCATCAAAACAGCAAAATAAAATCATTGTATTTCATGGTTTTCCACATCATTCAACTAAACTATTTTAGCTGTTTCAAGAGTTCCATAGAAGGATCAAGGATGGGGAGAAAAAGGCGTTTTGAATACTAACCAGAGAGGACAGCATGACAATAGGCTATGGAAATCCAGTTTATTCAGCATTAAGTGATAGATGGATTGGAATGTAAAAGGTGGGACCCAGAGCCAAAGATATCTAGGAATTCTAAAGCTGACTGTAGGCAGCTAGGAATCATTAGCACCTCTTCAGGTTTTTACAAAACACCACAGGAAGAAGACACTGTGAAGGAGACCTCCTTTTTTTTTTATTTGTTCTAATCTCCTTTGCTTACCATCCCTTTTCTGATCCCGCATTAACCTGAGAGCTCAGAAGATACAAAAAACTGGTCTGGGCACATCGTGGCACCAGGCCTTACTTGGGTATTCAAAGCTCACAGAATGTGCTGGTTCTTAAACTTAACAAGCAGCAGGCTAGAATGTAGAATGGTTTGAGAAACTATCAGGTTTACTATTCTGAAATTAATGGACTTTTATCCCTGCCAATTTAGTATATTTGTTTCCTGCAGTTTTGTAACTTGAGTTACAGGCTTTGCTTTTTGTTCATTGTTTTGTTTTCCTGGTTCCAGAAACAATGACAGTGGAGGGGGATCGGTGGGGAGGGTGGATAGAAGGGAAAGAGAGTTTCAACATTGGTTTGCCATTACAGCTTGTCCATCCCTGTAGGTGAAAAGAAGCCTAGCAAACATTTCCCTCCTAAATACCTAAAATCAGCCAGGCACCCTTGCTTTTGCCTTTGTACAGGATCATTTACTTTTGCTCAGAAAAGCCCCTAAAAGTTTTGGAAACGTGTCTATTTACATAGTAAATATGGTTTAACACGTTAGTAAATGAATTAAATTTTATATGAAATGGTGAATTAACATTTATATGGAAAGTAGCAGTTCTTACGAGGCACTGTGGCATATCCCTGTAATTCCTGTTATCTAGGAGGCTGGAGCAGCACTACAAATTTGAAGCTAGCCCAAGGAATTTAGCAAGATCTTGTCGCAAAACTGAAAAAGAAAAGAAAATTTTTAAGGGCTGAGAATGTAAGGTGAGAGTACTTGGTTAACAAGCACAAGGTTCTGCGGTCACTCCCCAGTAAAAGGGGAGATGAGTAGCTTGGATAATACAATAATCTCTAAGTAGTTAAAGTTGTGGTTTGCAAAGAAAAGATGACATGCAAGGTATTGACTTGTAGAACATCAAGTCTGATTCAGCATCTCATTTTCATCTACTGAATCAGTTTCTTTCTGTTGTACAAAACCCACTCAACTTCCTAAGTTTTCCCTAAGCAAATAGTGAATGGAGAGTAATCTGGGACATATATCTAATTTAAAAGAAAGAAAATCAACAGTTCATTTAACAAAATGTTTCAGTTATTAGAATTTCATGAGAGCGAGGACTAGACATTTAGTGAAAAAACTGTTATTAGACAGATGGGAATAACAGGTAATATTAATGATGATCTCAAAATATCCATAATTGTTTTCATGGATTGATCAATATTTTAAATGTAATTATCTTGGAGTCAGAAGGATGGAAGCTTAAAAAGTTTTATATAGCTATCATAAATGGAACATAAACTTCTGATTATTAAGACTCTACCACAGATATGTATTAAAATTGGAAACAACAGGACCAGGTGGTCAAAAGAAAGAAGGGCAGGTCCTTTTTTACAAGTTAGAGAAGAAAAACATTTTAGACAGAATGCCATAGTTGGAAACTTAAGAAATAAAGTCTTCATACAAATGCAGAGGACTTACAGAAGAATTATTGTTCTTACAGATTTCTGGAAATTAGAATATCACTTCATAGTACAATGAAAGTATCACCTGAGCATGTTTATTGATTATCTATTAAGTGACAGGAATCAAATTTAGCATTTTACATGCATTGTCTCATTTAATTCTCACTGAAAATCATAACATGTGTACTATTGCTGTTTTCATATTAAATATGAGGGATTCAAGGTTTGAGGGCATAAGTAGTTTGTCCAACATCATAGAGCTAGTAAATGGCAGATTTAAATTCAAACCTAGGTCCACAAAGTTCATGTCCTTTGATCCTGTACATATCAGGAGTTGCTCTGATTGGATTGCTTTACGATGGATCTATCAGAAAGAGATTTGTTTTTTTATGATTTTTTTTTCTTTTTTTAAATCGTTACCGGGGATTGAACTCACGACTGCGTGCTTACAAGGCAGGCGCTTATGCTGCTGAGCTAAATCCCCAGCCCCCAGAAAGAGATTTGTAATGACAGGGGAATAGATGATCGGTAAAAGGATTTGTTTTACAAATCTTTACTTTGGGCTGTTTGTCTTTCCTTCCTTCTTTTTTCCCCGGTCAAGTCAAGTCTGCAGGAATGAAACCTGAAAACCCATGTTAGATAAGTCAGATTAAAAAAAGAGAGACAAAACATTTGTTAAAGCTGATCTTGGTAGCAGATGCTTATAAAACCATCACTCAGGATAGTTAGCAGAAGTCCAAATTTAAGGTCAGCCTGGGAGACATAACAAGACCCTGTCTTCAAACAAAAACAAAAAAACCCCAAGCACTATTAAACTTTTCTCATATTTTAAGAATCCTCTTTTAAAAAAAAAAATCATAGTAACACAGACTCTAACTGTGATATTGTGAGCTTAGTATTATGCTATAGCTAAGCATGGAGAACTAACTATAGGAGTTAACAATATGTACACAGATTTTACTGAACTTGCATTTACAAAAAGATCTCAAATTCTTGTCCATTTTAGTTTCACATATATCAAGGTTACAAGTTATTGTGACTGCATAGTTGAGTAAGGAGGTTGAGAGATGACTTCAGGCAATCTTAATTTTTAAAATGTTAAGCACCAGTACATATTCTAAAATACTTCTGAGGACATTTTCCTAGAATCAGGTAAATGAGAGCAAGAAAGTGACCTACTTACAGAAAAAACTGCTCTGGGTTATAAAAGATGGGAAGTCAAGTGCATTTAGAAAACCACAGCATCTGGTCTTGTTTTATGCCTCATATATCAATCTGTTGTTACAGGACTTGAGAATTAACATTTCAACTACTGTTCCTTCTATTTTGACTAATGAATTCATATCATTGTTGTTCTTACCAGTCCTTCCCATCTCTTTCTCCATTTGAACACCATATGGAAGGAAGCTTATAAAGATATCAGATGAATTCTAAGAAGTTCCCTCTTTCACTTATGACTTAAAATTTTGCAAATGAGGTTATAGTAAGGTTAAACATTTTCTTGAAGCTATTTTGTGTTGTATAATTCTGACTTTCCACAGATAGTATCATTTGAACAGCATATTTTCAGTATTGTATGAAAGCTAAACAACAAAATATTAGATTTTAAATAGATATCTAAGTTCCAGAAAATATATTTTTTACACTAGAAGCAGTAAAAAATATATAATTGTAGTACCAGTGGAGAAAAAGAGTTATATGGAAATATAAGATTATTTGTAGGTACTGTTACCATAACATGTGAAAATTACATATACTTTGCTTTTGTATGCATTTTATTTTTTCAATTAAAAATTTATTAGTACCTATTTGCATCTTATAATTACGTTTGCTGTATGGAATTGGTACATGCACATAACAGATGTCAATTCTTTTTTCATCTCCTTTTTCTCCTCCTCTTTCACCCTGCCCACCATCTCTTGATCCCCTTTCCTGCTAGTATTTATTTTGCTCTTTATTTATAATTTTTGTTTCTTCTGTAAGAGAAACCATGAAACACTTAAGCTTGTGTGTCTAATTTATTTTGTGTAACATTATTATCTCAAGGTGCACCCATTTTCCTACCAGTGAGTCAAGCCTACTTTTTTTTTTTTTTTTTTCTAGACAGGCTCCCACTATGTAGTTCAGGTTGGCCTTAAACTCACCATGTAGCCCAGGCTGGTCTTGAACTCACTATGATCTACATGCTTCAGTCCTTGGAGTGCTGCTCTACCATATTTGGCAAGTTTACTTTCTTCACCCATTCATCTTTGATGGCCATATAGGCTACTTACAAGATTTAACAAATTATGCATCTATAAACAAGTGCATGCATGTATCACTGTGATACAATGTCTTTTTATTCTTTCAGGAAGAGATCTAGAAGTGGACCAGCTGGGTCAAATAGAATTTCTAGTTTTAGTTTTTTTATCTCCATACTGATTTCCACAGTGTTAGTATTAATTTACATTTCCATCAACCATGTAGAAAGTTCCTTTTTCCCAAACAGCCTCACTAGCATCTGTTACTGTTTGCTTTCTTGATTATAGCTATTCTTTCTGGAATAAAGTGGAATCTTTCTGGAATCTCAGTGTTGTTTTAATTTGCTTTCTCTAATAGCCAGCAATGCTTAGCAATTATTCATATATTTATTGGCCATTTGTACTTCTTCTGTGAAGTGTCTATTCATTTTACTTGCTCATTTTTTGATTGGGTATTTTATTTTGGGAGTCTAATGTTTTTTAGTTCTTTATATATGCTAAATATTAGTCCTCTAAGTGAAGTGTACTTGGAAAATTTTTTAATAATCTGTAGGTTGTCTTTTCACTTTATTGGTTCGTTCCTTTGTTGTGCAAAAACTTTTAAAATTGGTATAATCCCATTTTCTGATTCTTAGTACTTTTACCTGTGTAACCAGTTTTATTCAAAAAGTTCTTGTTTATACCTATGACTTAAAGAGTTTTAACTCTTTTATTTTCTATCAGGTTAAGTGCTTTTGTCTTAAATTTAGTTTTTTGATCCATTTTGACTTAATTTAGTACATGATGAGAGAGATAGCTTAGATTCAGTCTTGGCACATGGATGGCCATTAGTCCCTGCCTCATTTATTAAAGAGGCTATCTTTGCTCCAGTTTATATTCTTGGCCCCTTGTCAAAGATCAAATAGTTGAAGGCATTTACAGCTGTTTCTGCACCTCCATTCTATTCCATTGATTCTCATACCTGTTTTTGTGCCAGTACCATGCTCTTTTTATCACAGTAGCTTTTAACATAACTTTGTCTGGAATTATGATGCATCCTACTTTGCTTTTGCTGCCAATAGTTGCTTTTCCTTTTCTGCATCTTTCTGTTTCCATATGAATTTTAGGATTGCTTTCTCCAGTTCTGTGAGAAAAGCTGTTGGTATTTTGATTGGGATCTATATATAAACTTTGGAAGTATGGGCATTTTGACTATATTCATTCTGCCTATCCAGGAACAGGGATACCTTTTCATTTTCAGATGTCCACTTTGATTTTCTTTTTCAGAGTACTGTAGTTTTCATTGTAGAGGTCTTTCACTTTCTTAGGTTAATTCTGATGTATTTTAATTTTTTTGGTGCTATTGTGAATGACTTTTTTCCTAATTTTGTTCTCAGTTGGTTCATTATTGGTATATAGGAGCACTGATGATCTTTGTGTGTTATTTTTTATTCTGCTACATTATTGAATTTGATTAATAATTCTAAGGGACTTTCAGTAGATTTTTTAGATCTTCTATGGAGAGAATCATAGCATCTACAAATACTGACAATTTGACTTCTTCCTTTCCTATACATGCCCCTTTTATTTCTTTTTCCTTTTGCTCTGGCTAATGGTTTGAGTACTATATTGAACAGGAGTGATGATAGCATCACATCTTGGTCTTGTTCCTGATTTTAGAGGGAAAGCAGTGTTTCCTCATTTGATACAAAGTTCGCCTTTGGTTTGTCATAAGTGACTTTTATCAAATTGAGATAAAGTGCCCTTATTTTCTTCAGTGTTTTTATCATGAAAGAATGTTGGATTTTGTCAACAGCATTTTCCGAAACTATTAAGATGATCATGTAATTTATGTCTTAGTTTTTGTTTATGTATTGATTGATTTGAAAATGTCAAGCTGTTCTTACATTCTCAGGATGAAGCCTACTTGGTCATGATGCATGATTTTTTTATGATTCATTACATTTTGTTTGCTAGTATCTTAGTTATTTCCTCATTGCTTGGACAAATACCTGACATCCACATGTTAAAGAAGAAAAAGTTTATTTTAGCTCACAGTTTGCAGAGGTTTCAGTCCATAGTTAGCTGGTTCCAAGGCAGGTCAGCATGGCAGAGGGACATGGCAGGGAGAAAGAGTACATAGCAGGCAAGACACAGCAAATCTTCCTTCTTTCCTCTTTTATCCCATCCAGGCTATAAGCCTATTGGTTGGTGCCCCCCCCCCGCCACAGCGTAGATCTTCCCTCTTTAGTAAGTTCATCATACACACTCAAAATGATGCTAAACCGATCAGCAGACTAATTCATTATTGCATCCATGGTCTAGTCACCTCCCAAAAGCCTACCTAGGAACACATCAGACTTTGGAGAGACATCTAGATATAAGCTACAACTAACTTCCCCTAGCTCCCAAAAGATTCATGCACAACTCTTTATGCAAATGACATTTAGTCCATCTCTAAGGGTTACCAAAATCTGAACACTTTCCACATTGCTGAAAAATGTAAGTCCAAATTCTCCTCTGAGAGTTAAGGCAAACTCTTAGATGTGATCTCTTATAAAAATGAAAAGAAAGTTAAACACTTCCAAAATTCAGTGGTACAAGATAAACTTTCCCATTCCAAAAGGTACAGTTAGAGGGATAGAGGGAATGGGACCAAAGCAAGATCCAAATCCAGCATGGCAAACATTAAATCCTAGAGTTCCATGTCAAGCATTAAGTGAAATCTGTGGCAAGATGTGAACTCTGAAGGGCATGAGTGACCCTGCCTCTTGGCACTGTCAGTGGTTCTGTTCTTACGTCTTTTCCCTTGGCATCCTTGCTCATTCTTTGCAGCTTTCCTCAGGCATTTCATTTTCTTGGCTTTTCCAACTCTCTGAGGTTTCCACCAAAGCTTCGCACCCACATCTTCACACACTGCCCTCTCAGGGGCATACTGCTTGCCCTCCCAAGGCCTTCTTTTGAAACCTTAGTGAATGCCTTCCTGACCCTACAACTCTTGCATTTTGCATGCACCTAAAATCTGCACCAAGGTCTGCTGCCAGCTAGAGCAGTACCCAGACTTCTTTCTCATTAGTTATAGGGTTGCTGAACACTATAAACCCAATCCTAAAAAAAAAATCTTAGACAATGAGACATGATGCCATGGGGATCTCTTTTCAAAGCTGTCTTTCACTTTTGCAGTTTTGAGGGAGTAAAGGTTAAAGTCCTGCTGGTTCTTGTGATGTCCCAAGGCTATCTTTTCTATTGTCCTGTTCAAAAATATTTTTTTTTAATGCTAATCTTTCCAGCAACCAAGTTCCTCTCTGTTCCATCTTTGCAGGCTGTAACTTTACTGGAGCTTCCTTTCTAGTCAAACTAAAAACTTCTAAAATCATTCTTTTGGGCCTTTTGCTCCTGATTCTTCAAGTACAGCTGGATAAAAGCCCCTAATAGTAGCTATGCTACCATCACCACATTATACTGCCTTGAAATTTATTCTGTCAGATTAAACCTTAAACTCTGCCTCCAGATATGTTCCTGGACATGAGTAAAATGCAGACATATTTTTGGCCAGAGCCAAAAACATTGCCTGGAGTTCAACTGCTAACAGTGTCCTTCTCTCCAACAGAAACCTCCAAACCTTGAATTTACCAGCTGTGTTACTCCCAATAATCTGGTCTTCTGAGTTCTGACCAGAATCTCAAGTTCAGCTCACAGCATTATAAGGTTGTTTCTACAGCCACCATCTCCAAACTTTCTCAACTCTTCCCACAAGCCTAGTTCCAAAGGTTTCTGAATCACATTGTCAGGTAGAATCACAGTAATGACCCCACTTCTCTGGTAGCAAAATCTGTCCTAGTTACATTCTAATTGTTGGAACAAATACTCAACATTCACATGTTGAAGAAGGAAAGGTTTATTTTATTTCATAGTTTGTAGAGGTTTCCGTTCACCATCAGGTTCCAAGGTAGGGCAGCATGGCAAAGAGACATGACAGAAGATGAAAAGTTCATGGTATGGCAGGCAGGAGGCAGTGAATTTTCCTTATTTGTCTTTTTGTTCCATCCAGGGTACAAGCCTCTTGGCTGGCACCACCCACACATAGTACAGGTCTTTCCTCTGTAATAAGTTCATCATACACATCCAAAACTATGATAAACCAATCAGTGGATTAATCCAATAGCCAGTATCACATGCCCAGGATCCTCTCTCTCTCTCTCTCTCTCTCTCTCTCTCTCTCTCTCTCTCTCTCTCTCTCTCTCTTTCTGAGGCAGGGGTTTTGTTATGCAGTTCAGGGTGCCTTGAACTTACTATGTACACCAGACTGTCCTTGAACTCATGTCAATCTACCTGCCTCAGCTTCTCAAGTGCCAAGATTACAGGTTTGCATCATCATGGCTGGCTGCTGCAGTCACTTCTCAAAAGTGCAACCTCTGAGCACATCAGGCTTTGGGAGACATCTACACATAATTCATAACAGCCAGTATCTTGTTGAGGGTTTTTGCATTTATGTCCATTAAAGAGACTGGTCTATGTTATGGTTGATAAATTGTGTCAACTTGGAAAGTTTAGAAATTTAACTAAGAGACTCAGCAGCGGGCCAGGATCTTTACTTTGCAAACATCCTCAGCCTGTGCAAGAAGAGGGCACCAGATGCTGTGAGTGCCACATCCCACCCAGGGGCATAGCCTACTTACAACTTAAAGGAGGAAAAGAGGCTTTCTCTTTCCCTCATTTTTGCTTCTATTGCTTTGCTGTCTTTTGCTACCTCAAAGTGTTGCCCCCTCAAAGTGTTGCCCATGTGCCATGCCACCCTGTCTTGGAGACAGTTAATTATGGACTGAAACCTCCCCAAACTGTGAGCTAAATAAACCTTCTCTTCCTTAATTCTCTTCCTTAATTTTGGGTATTGGGTATTTTTTTTTTTCAGCATTGAGAAAAAAGTAACTAAGACAGTCTGTAATTCTCTTTTTTGATCAGATCTTTGGTTTTGGAATCAAGGTAATGCTAGCTTCCAGGAATTACTTTGGGAGTGATTCATCCCTTTTAATTGCATTAAAGAGTCTGATGAGCATACTGTTACATATGCTATGAAGTTTTTGTAGAATTCAACACTGAATCCATCCAGACCCGGGCTTTTCTTAGTTGGTAGTTTTTTTTTTTTTTTTAATTATTGCTTCAATTTCATTGCCCATTATTGAATTTTTCAGGGTTTTTAAATCTTTTTGGCTCAGTTTGGTAATTCATAAGTACTTAGGAACCTATCATTTCTTTCCGAATTCTCTAATTTATTGGTGCATAGATTTGTGAAGTAGTTGTAATTAATCCTCTAGTTTTGGCTGTGTCTATTGTATTTGCAACTTTTTCATTTCTTTTTTCCCCCCCTCCCTCAACTTTTTCACTTCTAATTGTATTCGTTTCAGTGTTTTCTCTTCTGTCTCTCTTTTTTTTTTCTTTGTTAGATTGGCTAGGGCTTTATCTATTTTGCTTATTCTTTTGAAGAACCAACTCTTTGATTCATTTTTTATTTGTATTGGTTCACTGGCCTCAATTTATTTGATTTTTGTTCTGATCTTTAAAATTTCCTCCCATTTACTAAAGTTGAATTTGTATTGTTCTCATTTTTTTCTAGGGTCTTGAGTTATATCACTGGGTTATATATTTGGGTGTGCTCTGTTTTTGTGATATGGGCATTCACGGCTAAAAACGTTCCTCTTAGAACTACTTTCATTGTGTTCCATACATTCTGGTGGCTTGTACAGGTATTATTTATTTGTGGAAACTGTCTTATTTCTTCCCTGACTTTTTTGTGATACATTGTTTATTTAAGCATGTATGGTTTAATTTCCATGTATTTGTATAATTTCTATATTTTCTTTTGTCATTGACTTTTAGTTTCATTGTGCTATTATCTGACAATATGCATGATATAATTCTATTCTTTTACATTTACTTAAACTTGTTTTATTTGCTAGTGTGTGGTCTATTTTGGAGAAAGTTTCGTATACTGCTATTGTACAGAATGTGTATTGTGTTGTTGTTGGGTGTGTCATTCTGTAGATATATGTTAAGTCCATTTATTTGAAGGTTTTGTTCAACTCTGATATTTTCTTTGTAGACTTTTAAAAATCTGGTTGATCTATTTATGATAGGTGAGTAAACACTATAACTATGTTTGAGTTTACCTGATCTTTTATGTCCGGTAGTACTTGTTCTATGAAGTTGAGTGAATTACTGTTTGGTAATTATTATCACTTCCTGTTGACTTGTTCCCTTAGCCATTATGTAGTGACTTTCTGTTACAGTTTATGTCTGGATGTCCCCTCAAAGCCTCATGAAATCATGGGGGCAGGCTTCTAGAGTTTGTGACTGATTCATGGGCCAATGCTGGGATAATGGATAATGGACTTGCCCTGGGCAAGTAGTTTGCATACAATATAAGGGAGGGAAAGAGGCTTTTTTCTCCCTTTTACCCTTTTGCTCTTGTCACTTTTGGTATCTGCCACAGCTGCCATGAATTTTTTCCCATAAGCCATGCCACCCTGCCTTGGAGCCAGCTAAGTATGGACTAAAACCTCCACAAACTGTAAGCTAAGTAAACTTTTCCTTCTCTAATTTTGGGGGTCAGGTATATTATTTCAGTAATGAAAGAAAAGTAACCAAGATTCTTTCTTTGTGTCTTTGATCAGTTTTGACTTGAAGCTTACTTTATATATAGCCAAGAATGACAACACTTGATTTTTTTCAGGTTCCCATTGCATGAAATATTACTTTGATTTTTTAATCTACAGATTTCTTTTTGGGTTAAATGTATTTCTTGTAGATAGCATACTACTGGGTTTTGTTTCTTGACTGACTTTGCCAGTCTGTGTCTTTCGATTGGGAAATTGAGACTATTCATATTGATACTTATTACTGATAGGTTTGGCTTACTCCTGTCATTGTCTTATTTTCCTGTTGTTGACTCCCTGTCTTTCCCTCCTAATTAGCTTCTCACTCTACCAGGTATACTCATTCTATTAAACCTATTAGTTTCATTGTCTCTAAGGTACCATCTAGAATTTCTGGAGTGTTTGTTTTGTGTTCATGAATTTTTTTAGGTGTTCCTCATCATGAAAATATCTTTTTTTTGTGGTGGGTACCAGGGATCAAACTCATGATCTTGTGCTTGCCAGGCAGGTGCTTGCACCACTGAGCTAGATCCCTGGCCAAAAATATCTTATTTCTACATCAATTTGGAAAGATGCTTTTGCATGACATATCAGCTAAGGTTGAAATTTTTTTTCTTTTAGGGCTTGAAACACCTCAAGTTCTTTTGGCCTTTAAAGTTTGTGTTGTGAAGTCTGCTGTAATTTGAATGGGTTTACCTTTATAATTGATTTGTTGCTTTTCTCTAATAACTTTTAAGATGATGCTCTTGTGTTCAACTTCTGGGATTTTGACTACGGTGTCTTGTGGAGAGATTTTTTTTCTGTTCATGGCTTCTTGGGGTTCTATGTACTTCACTTCTGTTAGATTTTTTTTTCATTTTTGAGAAAGTCTTATGCTATTACTTCAGTTAAGCAGGTTTTTTGTGTCATTTGTTCTGTCTTCTGATTTTTCACTAACTTAAATCTTTTTTGTATCATCTAACAGCTGGTGGATCTATTTTTCCCATTTTCTTGTTGTTTTTAAGGTATTTTTAAAGGTTTTTTTTAATTAAATGATCACTGACAACAGCCTTATATTCTAATATGATACCATCTCTTCACATTTCTTACTTTTGCTGACCATTGTTATGATAGGATTTTTAATCCCCAAATTGCTATTCAAAGTCTTTTTTGGGAACTCTAATTCTTTTCTATACTGGTTACTCATATTTTCTATCATTTTGTTTAGCTATGATAGCTTTTTAGCAATGTCTTCTATAGACTTGTTGATTATTTGACCCATTATCTGTTTATTTCAGTGAGCTTGCCATATGCCTTATTGATCTGTTATCTCCTCCAATATGATTTCAAATAATTTTAGCATGTGGCTTTTAGTTTTATCCTCTTTGATAACTCATGGATCAGCTTTGGGGACTTGTTTTGATAACTCATGGATCAGCTTTGGGGACTTGTTTGTTTTTGGAGATGTCATGGTTACTTCATCATTGCTAGGACAAAACAGTTCACTCCCCCAAGTTAAAGGAGGAAAAGTTTATTTTAGCTCACACTTTGCAAAAGTTTCAGTGCATGGTTGGCTGGTTCCAAGTTAGGCTGGCATGGTACAGGGGCATAGCAGAGGAAGACTTTTTCATATGTGGCAAGCAGAAAGCAAAAGGAAGTTTCTTTCACTTTTATTCCAGTCAAGCTATAAACCTATAGGTTTGTGACACCCACACCCAGGGTGTGGCTTTCCATTATCCACATCCAGACTATGTTAAACCAGTTAGTGGATAAATTTAGTTATCATACACCCTTAATCCATATTCACACACTCTAGATCCAGCCACTTCCAAAAAGCCTTACCTATGAGTGTATGAGGCTTTGGAAAGACATCTAGAAAAAAAAAAAGATAAAAAACCTTTTGTTGCTTTGTCTTCTCATGTTCCTTTTTTGTTTGTTTGTTTTCTTGTGTTGAAACTTGTGGATTAATTATAGTAGAAATCTTCTTTGCTAGTATGGAGGTCTGCTTAGTTAATGTCTATTTTTCAGTGATGCCCTCTTGGTGTGGCTCTCAGCCTTTGCTTCCATCTCAGGATTTGACTACTTTTGTTTACTTGGGAAGGGAGGTTGCAGCACATATAGCCCGATATTCATTACTCCAGGAATGGGCCATGGTACTGTTAGTGATCCATGACCCTAAGGCAATCCAGATACTGGCATCCCAAGAAAAACCAATTAATAGCAAAACCTATGTCACCTTAATTGTAGTACTAAAAGCAACATCCATTATGGTGTCAAGATAAACTGAATATTTACAAAGCCTAAGGAACAGTGATTGTAGTGGTTGATTGATTGTGTCAACTTGAGGCATTTAGAAACTTAACTAAATGGGTTTAGCAACTCTACACCTTAGGTGTAGAAGACTCACCCTAGGGTGGCTCATCACTTGGACCATACAAATGAATTCCATTCTTGGAGGAACTCCAGTCTTTGTCTTTGGCTTGGACATCATCTCCTGGCTTCCAATATGGACTCTTTAGCTTTCTGTCGCAGACCCATTAGCCAGCTGGTGTGTACTTGCACAGGACACTGCAGTGAACTTCAGACCTTGGATTGAATTCTTTGGCCTTCAGTTTGCAGACACGCTCGGCACGCTTCCTCTTCTGACTCTGTGGCTGACCATCCTAAGCTAATACATTTGCTTATACATTTGTATATCTTGTGTTACATCTGTTTTCACTTGTAAAACTCTAATATAGTAATGTACCATCTGTAACCTCAGAAAAGAGATGTAACACTAAAACAAAGCAAATATTGATCTACTCTTTAGCTACAGTAAATATCTGCTAAATGGAAAAAGCATAATACTACTAACAATAGAAGCCTATTCAATAGTACTAGCATGTTTGCTAGCTATCTAGAGATTCATAAAGCTCTGTAGTTACACTAGTAAAAGTAGAGGTGGGGATCTGGAGAATGAAAAAAGTAAAATTTGAGAAATCAATCAATGGGATATGAGAAAGGAGAGAAAAGTGAGATAGGGGATCCTATAGAGGTATAAAAGGAAATTAATAGTGTTAGAAAATAGTTAAAGGAAAGAACAATCAAGAAAAAGAAGGAAAAATAGAGCAAAGTACAAGAAAGAAGAGAAAAATTGAGAGGGGTAAAAATGAAAGAAAAGAAACTAAAACAGACAAAAAGTCAAAAAGAAAAGAAAAAAGAAGAAGGAGAGAAAAAGTCCTAACTCCCAAGAAAACCTATAAAGAGAAAAAATAATAAATAGAAAATCAAGAAAAAAAATCAAGTCAAAGAAAAAATTTGTGTTTTTGATTGAGTGGTTTTTTCCTGGGATCCATACTCCAGAAATTCAGTCAGTCACAATTTTCTCCAACCAGCTTTGGTCCTATGGGATACTGGAAACACTATGAGTCCTCTGGCAGTGCTAGATATAGGCTGTGGGTGTGCCACAGTGGGCAGGGGAACCAAGTCACCCCAACAACTGAGCACACTGTGACAATTGTTTTTTCTAAAGGAAACCCTCATATTCAGGTTTAATTGCAGGGTTGGCGCTTTGTAATAAATAAGTGGGTTTTAGGTTGCAGTTTGGGCATTGGGTCTAAAAAGTTTGCATCACTGGTCTAGTTTCTCCTTACTGAGGGGAGGGCCCATTTTCTTTCCAGTTTGAGCTTTTTAGGGAGGGCCTATGGCTGGCGGTGGTCTTCCATGGCTGTCTCTCAGTCATGTTGGGAAGGTAGCACTGGAGCCCCTGACGTTGTTAGTCAGGTCTGTATTTTCTCCTTGGGTCTGCAGGATTTTTGGGCTTATGTTTTCTCCCTGGGTATTGTCCTCATCCAGGAACAGGTCAGTTGGTGAGTCTGTGCCTCATGCCAAGAGGAAACAAAATGTAGAGCTGTTTTGGAGTTGGTGTATGACCATCCCCTGTGGCTGGTATGGGCCTACTTGCTTGATTGCATCCTTTAATATGCATTTTAAATTGTGAAGTTTAAAAAACATAAAAGTATGGAAAACAGAATGGCCAGAATATGATTTTTGAATTTTGCTTTGTCTTTCTTCTAGTTCTTTGTGCTTTTCATAGAATGGAGCTCTCAATTTGTCTTTCCACCTTTTCCAATCCTAGGAGATTCTGATTTCCCCTTGTTTATTTACGTTGGTTTCATCTTATTCATCTTTTGGGCCTCAAATACTTAATTTTGGTCCTTTTTTTTTTGTCACTTTCATGCCTTTAGCTTCACTTCATATTATTACTTCTGATATAGGGGAATGAAACTCCCGACCTACTATGTCCTCCAGTTTGTGTTCTCTAAAATTGAAGAATGAATTTTAGGAACAGCAGAGGTGAAGAGAATATATTTATTGAGAGAAAGATTCTGTCTGAAGAGAGACAGAAGGGGTCCAGAGCGAGTTGCCCCAGACTCTGTCTTTTCCAGGGACTTTTTAGAGAGGAAAACCATGAGATTAGATGGCTCAAAGGTGGGGAAATGGGAATTTGCAAAGTGGGCATAAAATGATCTAGACTTAATCCCTAAGGATTATACTTAAGGGTGTGCTTGCATTGTCTTGAGATCTGGCCCGAAGCAAGAGCAGTACTTCTTCTGTTTTGAGATCTCAGCAGCAGCAAGAGGTGTGTGTCTCCTCCAAGGTTATCAGACATCTGGTCCTCTGTGCCAGCTTCTTCCAGGGCCTAGCCCTGTCTAACTGCCTATAATATTTCTAACTTGCTCAGCTGCCTGTAACACTTCCTTTTTCTTTCTCTACCCAATCTATTTATCATATCAAAATAGTAATTTAATAGTATTATTTTCTGACGAAATACTTCAAAAAGAACCCAGGTTATCAAATAATTACCTACTGGCATAACTACTACTATATAACTCCATTTATTTCCTGAAGTTCTTTTTTTTTCTGAATCACTGTCAATTGAACTATTTCCAATGAGAAATGTAGAGACAAGTCTACACTGTTTACTTGTAGAAAGATTTCAGATTTTTTTTCTTTTTAGAGGAGTTTTATTCTTTATGAAACCTCCTTTGTTTGATTTCTCAATGCATTTCAGCTGGTTTACTTGCTCAGATGACCAGACAAGCCTTTTGGGGTGGGGTAGTAGAGATTTTTGTAAAAATACAACTAAAATCTTTTTCACTGGGGCAGATTTTCTCAAAACGTGGCCCCAAACTACCTCTATTTGAGTCATCTCAGATGTTTGTCTGTTAACTGATTGTCTTTTTTTTATTGTTGTTGTTTGGTACTGGGGATCGAACTCATGACCTCATGCTTGCCAGGCAGGCGTTTAAGAAACTGAGTTAAATCCCTGGCCAACTGATTGTCTTAAACAACAAAAATATATTTCTCACAACTGTAGAGGCTGGAAGTCCAAGAACAGTATTGGCAGATTCTGTTTGGTAAAGGCATTCTTCTTGACCAGCAGACAGACATCTTCTCATAGTATCCTCACATGGTAGAGATCTCATATGTTTAATAAAAATAGATTCTTTCACCAAAATCTAGAGCAGTTGGATGACAGACTCTATATCTAAGAATAAGGAATCTGTATTATGCCAAACTGACAAGGGAGTCTACATAGGATGAAATTTGGGGATCCCCTCCTTTTAACAAGTTGTCTTGTGCATTAACCTTGGCTACAGAGCAAACCAACCACTCCCATCCAACAATAACAATGAAAATTTGGTACCAAGTGAGAGAACTGTCATAACTGTTTGAGGAGGTAGTTCACACACACACACACACACACACACACACACACACTTTCCATAGTAACCATAATTTGTAATGTTGATTCAAGAAGAAAGAAGGCCCAGAAAGGCTGCAAAAATTTATTATAATTTCCTGATGCTATACTATAGTCAATTATTGATAAACACCTTACTGCAGGCCAAATATGATACTTTGTGTTGCTAGGGGTTATACAATGCTATCCTGGGATGAAAAGCATATGTTCAGTCTGGTCTGTTCTGGAATAACCTAGCTGATTGCTCAAGCAAATGTGTATGGTATGTGGAAAGACAGTAAATTGACATCTTAGAACCCCGATCTAAGAAATTTCCTAAGGATTTGCTAAATATAAACATCAGGTCCAAAAGCTGCAGGCAAACTATTGGAAAGGGAATGGGCAGCAGAATTTATTTTGGACTATATTCTTTATGGTCAGTCTTGATTATCTTATCTAACAATTTCCTTTCTTATGCAAACATTCCTCAGATAATAGGCAGAAGAATTGAGGTGAGATGTAACCATTCTTTTAGGATGTCCTTAGGGTGCTACTTCCTTCTGATCTAAGAGTTTCTGTTTTAGCATTGAAAGTCCTACATTCCAGCAATCCTCTTAACCTCAAGCAAGCTGGATAGATTCATCAACCTAGTGAATAGGAGTAAGGCAGGTGAGGTGCTTAGGTGAACAGGTTTTCTCTTTTGTTGTGTGAACATTTTTCTAGTCTAATAATCTTCTTGTTCCTGTCAAATGATTCTCTCTCTCTAATAGGTCTAGTACTACTAAACCTAGCTTTGCATTAAATTTAAAACGTTAAGCATGCAGACACATTGCTGAGCATAGTGGCACACCCCTATAATCCCAGCATATGGGAGGCTGAAGGAGGAGGATCCCAAATTCCAACCCCAATTTAGCAAGACCTAGTTTTAAAATTTTAAAAAGGAGAGCGCAGGGCTGACAATGAAGCTCAGTATGAAGCCCCTGGGTTTGATCCTCTGTACTGGGGTGTGTGGAGGGGGATAGTAATAAAAATAGAATTTGCTAATCCAACAACTCAATCCTCAAACTGCAGAATTCTTTAGCCACCAAAGAATGGGTCCTTATACTAGACAGCAGATAGAGGGGCACGGTCTCATTACTTCCGTCTCATCACCTCAATATGAAGGAACTGATGCTTCTGTTATCCGGGGACTAATATCGTATCACTCCCTGGCGGTCTGTGTATTCAAAAGGCGCTGGGTTTCAGGTGTGCTCCCTGGGGGCTTTTTTGTGCCCTTGTCCCTTATTCTGGAAAGAAGCGGTGAAAGAAAAACTGAAGTCATCAAAGTGCAAAATCTGCTACCAGGTCACCTATTCCGTTCCAGCCTGCGTAGACTGCTCAGTCTTTCGCTAAAGGAGTTTCAGGAGTCGTCCCCTGTACAGAGATGGGGGAGGAGGCTGAGCTAACCCTAAAAACTGAAAGCCAGATGGTGAGGGGTGTCCAGGCGCATCTGCGTTTTGGCTAAAGTACAAGCAGAATCAGCGTGAAGATCTGCATGGGGTGCTGGGAGGAAGACTCAAAATCAAACCAGCGCCAGGGAAGAATTCCTTTGCACTCTCCTGTTGGCGCCCCTATCCACTGAGACTGAGACCGGCCAGTAAGGAGGGCTGGGTTTTTAGAGACCTTCCCCAATTCAATCTGTGAGATTCAGCAGCTTAACTCTCAGCTTCAGCGTGCGTTGCTTGTAGACACGTGGGCTGTGCGAAAGCCTCAGGCCAGCAGGTAGCAGACAAAGTAACAGAAGTACGTACACGTTAGCTTTGCTTCGCTAGTCAGTTTCCCAACCTTGAACACTTCCGTTCCGCCGGGTTTGCGCCTGCGCGGTATGTGCTGGGGCAAAGGGCGCTCTTGATCCGGAAGTATTCTGTCCCTGCCGGCATTTTCTTCCGGTGTGAGGCTGGTGTGGGTGCCTGCTGCAGCTGTTTCTGTGCTGGGGTGAGTAGCGGGTTCTTGCGTTAACTGGCTAGGCACTTCCAGGGTTCCTCTGAGCCCCCTTTAGGGACCAGCTCCGACCGGGGGAGCCCAGCGAAAAAAGTCACCACGCCCTCCTTCCATGCCCCACCTCAGTGTCGCCCCCCAGCGCCCCGCATTCTCGGTGGCGAGAGGATTAACCTCCAAGGGCGTTCTAGCCCTCGCTTTGGCTTCCGGCCCGGCCTGGGCCCTGAGGTTCTCTAGCTTGGCGCTGACCCCAAGACTTGTGCCATTCCCAAGGGAAATTAGGTGGGCGGCTTGGTCACTGTGGAGGATTGGGGTCGTCCGGGCGACCTCACAACCAGACTCCTAGATAAAGGCGGTCGGAAGAAGTCGGGTATGGTTGTTGTGCAGGAGCTGTGTTCAGCGCTTGGTGCAAAAGCAGAGGTTGTTTCTTCATGGCTGGGCAAGCTTTCTCAGAGGATGGTGATGTTAATAATAACTTTGTCCTCTGTGTGAAGGTTGGCAGGCCCTCGTTGTCACAGGCAGTGTTCCTGGGGCCTTGATGTCTGCTAACCTGGGACTTAGAGCGAGAGAGACTTTGTAAAACGCTGCATTGACTTGGGAGACTACAGTAAGTGTGCTGTGTTCTTTATCAGTAAGTGGCTCATTAGATGAAATAATACAATTTCACTGTTTTCCACCCCGAGATGGAGAGTTCTTTAAAATGAAACTATCTAGTGTCCTTGTTTGCCTAACAAATAACTGAGTTAGTAGTGCTTTGTGATATTTAATGATACATAGCACTATATATATATATATATATATTTGCATATATACATTTGCATAGACATTTTTTGCAGCTAGTGTTTAACACAAGATTAAAATACATACATTCCCTCTCGCGTACACCTGCAGCTTTTGTATATATTCTGCTGTAATGTAATTGCAACGGCTTTACATTGCAGATATATCAATACTACAGAAATGATATGTGTTCATCTCACAGATGGTGCAGACAGTCTTTAAAGTTAGTCTACATTCAGTTTCGTTTTAGGATTTTGAAGTCATTTTAAAGTCATGGGCTATTGTTTTAGAAGTAACATTAGGCCTGGGTAGTGCCATACAGCTGCTGTAAACCCAGACCTCGGTAGACTGAGGCAGGAGGACCCTAAGTTTGAGCCCAGCATGGACTACATAGGGAGACTCTATCTGCAGGGGGAAAAAAAGTGACGTTAGTAGTCCTAAATCTGTGCCATATTAAATAAAGTTAAGAAGAGGAAAATACATAAACGAATTTCGTGTCAATATTTTTTATAGGATTAAAAATTATTAATTATCCAGATGACTTTGGTATGTGCTTTGGTAGCAGCCCTAACTTGTTGATGTAGTTTAGTGAACATCCAGTAGATGGCAGTTTTATGTCTACTAATACTGTACTTCCAATTTTAAATAAATGAAACTGATTTTTTGGAATGTCACCACTTCTTGCAGATTTAGCTAAGCCTTGCTGATTTATTTTCGCCTATCGAGTAGTTCCCCGCATGATGATACCACATATTGCAATGGATTTTTAACTTTACTCTGTTGGAATAAAGACTAAAGTCACATTTTCACTTTCTGTGAGTAGTGTCCTGTAACCCATTTTTTGGAATCAGTGCTGATGGAAGAAAGCACACTTGGTTACATAAAGAGAGATTTTAGATAACTTCTTCCAACTGCTTTCTTTATAATTAATATAACTGCGAAAGTATGTTCATCATGTAATTATGTTTTCACTATTGTACATGTGGTAGGTATATAGTAGGTATATAGATGTTCAGTGAGTATTAGATATATCTAATATGTAGATGTATATAGATGTATTATATAGATGTTCAGTGAGTGCTTATGGGATAAATTGCATTACTTAACATCCTTTGGCCAAAATTTTCTTTCCTTTTCCTTTTTTTTTTTCAGGGTCTTGTGATGTAATCCAAGTCTAGGCTGGCCTCAAACTGTTCCTATCAGGATTACAGGAGTGCCAGAATGAGGACTTCGTTATGTAGTTGTTATGTTTAAATTAAATAATGTAATTATTGTGAAATGAATGGCTCCTACTAATAGAGAAATAGGGAATCTTGACTTTTCAAATCCTTAGATATCACTTTGTTGGAATGGTTGAAATGGAAAGTTTTTCTTTTCTTTTCTTTCTTTTTTTTTTTTTTTTTGATACTGGGGACCGTACTGACGACCTTGCACTTGCAAAGCGGGCGCTTATGCTTTCCTGGCCTTGGAGGGTTTTTCTTAAGTGGCAGCTTATCTGTGGAATGTAATTTTTTTTTTCATCTTTTTTTTTTTTTTTTTAATTGGTACTGGGGATTGAACTCACGACTGCCTGCTTGTAAGGCAGGCACTGATGCCACTGAGCTAAATCCCCAGCCCCCTGTTGAGCATAATTGTTTAATAGTCTTTGTTTTGTGTGTGATAATTATAAAAATGGATAAATAGGATATATATTCAATAATGATTAAAAATAAGATTTCTTAAGATATTTAGTAGGACTAAATGACTAATAGAGGACTAATGTGATCTGAAAGGCTTCATGGTTCAGATTAAGCTGGGTTTTGAAATTTGTATAGAATTTGACTAACTCAGGTGAAAAAGGGAAAATGACCCACGTAGGCAAAGGCAAATAAAAGGCTGAGGGAAAAAAAAAAATCCATGTGATATTTTCAGATGCCAGTGACTCCTCCTGTTGAGAGTTCCCATTGAGAAATGATGAGAAAGTGCTGAAAAGTGACTCTTGGGAGCTAGTTTAGGGTAGTCTTGAATGCTTGGGAATCCAGTAAAGGGAAAGCTGTGAGGTTGTTTGATTAGGAAGGAATATATATTCTTGAAGGGAGAAGAGTTCTATAAGAATTTAAAAATGATTGGAGCTATTCTAGGGGGAAGGAGGTGAAGAGAATCTTTAACTTAGTGGTAATGAGAAGAGAAAAAAATTTTAGAACTGGAAAGATCATAGATATTAATCCATGCAGTAACTGATTTTTAGCTGTTATTGAGCTGGCTACAAATTCTTATGTATTGTTTTTCACATGAGTGCAATATGTGTTTTATCTTATTTTAATTGCATTCTGGGGATTGTATCCAGGACCTTCGCAATAAGCTGTATCGCCAGCCTTTGTATTATTTCTATATTTATTTATTTTGACAGTCTTCACTAAGTTACTAAGTTGCTCAGGCTGGTCTTGAACTTTCAATCCTCCTGCCTCAGTTGCCTCTTTTTTTTCTTAAATGTCCAACATGTTCATCAAAGCTTTGTTTCAAGAATTTAATGGCATTATTGGAACCTGAGATCCTGTTTTCCAAAATGTGATAGTCATATCTCTAACAAGCTTATTCTTTGGTGTATTTAATGCCTTTGACAGTGGAGTCTAGGCCTACTATAACCTTAGCTGTGATTGTTGGAGCTGCTTAGAGATGTACTGCATGTACCTCATCTTTTTTCCTCTGTTCTTAGGTGTTTTATTTTTGTGGAGTTTTCTTGGTGGCTCAAAATTTTTGAAAACGTTGCTTTGTATTAGGCTGGGTTGTTAGGAACAATAGGATGGCTCCAAAAATTAGTATCACTTTTTAATTGAGATAATAACATGTTTAAATTAAGCATTCCTTTGAACTTTAAAATAGGTATGAAGGCTGGGGATATAGCTCAGTCGCATAAATACCTGCCTGACAAAGCACAAGGTTGTGAGTTCAGTTCCCAATACCCTCCCCTCATAAAAAAGAATACTAGTGTAAAATAGATACAAAGAAAAAGTCAACTTGTAGTTTAAATTTTATTCTCAGGTTACCTTGGTTTTTTTTTTTTTTTGGTACTAGGGATCGAACTCACGATCTTGCGCTTGTTAAGCGGGCGCTTATGCTGCTGAGCTAAATCCCTGGCCCTATTTATTTTTTTCTCAAGTTACTTTGTATGTGACTTTAGTAGAAGAAATCTTTATGATTATATTAGTAAAATATCTCATTGTTAAGGTGCCTTTCTTTAGTTGGATTGTTGTTCATGTTATTTTTCCAGACTGTCTAAAATAGTTACTTAAAAGTTAAAAGAATGATTTGAAAACTGTGTTTTCAAAATGAATTATTTAGGACTGGGGATGTAGTTCAGTGGCATAGCACCTGCCTGGCAAGTGAGAGGTTCTGAGCTCAATTCCTTATATAACAAAACAAAACTATTTATTCCACTACTAGTAATTAGATGTATTTTCTTACTTAACGTTTAAAAATCCGTTTCTCCTTAAAATGAAACACATTTTTTTAAAAGGTAAGTAATGTTTGAATATTTAGGTTTTTTTTTTTTTTTGCTTAGTTTAAGCTATTTTGTCAATATTTGAATTTTAATGAATATAGATATTACCTAATGATATTTCTCTTGTTTTTTAAGGTTAACAATCAGGATGGTACATGCTGAAGCCTTTTCTCGGCCCTTAAGTCGGAATGAAGTTGTTGGTTTAATTTTCCGTTTGACAATATTTGGTGCGGTAACATACTTTACTATCAAATGGATGGTAGATGCAATTGATCCAACCAGAAAGCAGAAAGTAGAAGCTCAGAAACAGGTATGACCTAAAAGGTTTTAAGATCATTTCTCCTCCCACTAGTGAATATTTTTCCCCTAAATTAAGAGTATAGCAAAATTATAAATTAATGAATTCTGTAAAACTCATATTAAAATGCATTGGGACACATTATTTAACTGCATTTTTTCTTAAAAACATTGGCTTTTTTTTTTTTTTTTGTACCAGGGGTTGAACTCACGACCACGCACTTGCAAGGCAGGCACTTACGCCGCTGAGCTAAATCCCTGGCCCAACATTAGCTTATTAAGTCAGTTTTTACAGTATAAGCAATTTGAGAAGGAGAAAAATGATGACAAATATAATTTTTTGTTAATATTCTCATTAGGATATTTTTTAAACTTATGAATTAAGGAAGCTAGGTAAAAATTTTCAGTAGACTAAACAAAAATAATTTTTTAATAATGGTGCTTACATTTTGCTTTGTATGATATTTGAAGTTTGGATAATGCTGAGTTGTTAATCTTAGACTTAACAGACTATACAAAAATCTAAGGAATTGCTTTAAGAAATTATTGTTTATTAATATGTTATATTTTTTATTTTTCAGCTGCTACCTCATTTCTTTATTAGGATGACATATTTATTTGGGTTCTGTTCATCCTCAAAATTAAAAACTTTGAAGGAGTCTTTCACCATTTTTTGCCATTTGAGGTCAAGATGTTCATATTCATGGATTTTTAGATTTGTTCTGTGTTAGATTTGTTCTATGAGTTGTAACTGATTCATTCAATGAGCATTTGTGCTTGATGCTAAGGAAAAAAGTTAAATAACATGTTTTGCTAGCATGGTGGCACATACCTGTAATCCCAACACTTAACAGACCTCGGGAGGAGGATTGTTGTGAGTTTGAGGCCACAAGTAAGTTCAAGACCAGTCTGCACTACATAGTGAGACCCTGTCTCAAAAAAAACCAACCAACCAACCAAAGAAACAAACAAAAACTTTTTCAAAACAAAACAAAACTCTCGATTTTCAAAATGCTATAGAAAAGCATGGGAAATAAGGAGGCTTCTTTACTGTGTTATACATAGCACTTAAGTTAGTTAAAAAGTGGACTTTGATGAATCTGTTCTTTGAATTTGACTATAAAATAGTTGACTAAAAGTTGATCATATCATCAGCCTATTCATAACACTGTGGGAAGTCTGACCAGTATAGGTTTTTTAAAAAACTCATTTGATGATGTGCCTCAACATACCTTTTCTCCCTCAACCTGGAATCAAAAAAGTCAGTTTAAGTTACAGTTTAGGATATTGTGATCAGGAGAATAACTTTGTTTTGTTAAGACAAGGTTTCACTGTGTAGTTCAGGCTGGCCTTGATCTCACTGTGTAGCCCAGGCTGGTCTTGAACTCACAGTGATCCTCTGATCTTTCCTGCTCAGCCTTCTCAGTGCTGGGATTATAAGAATGTGCCACTACACCCAGCAGGGATATGACTTTTTTTTTTTTTTTTTTTTTTTTTTTTTTTGTCTTTTTGAGACAGGGTTTCACTATGCAGTTCAGACTGGCTTTGAACTCACTTTGTATCCCAGGCAGGCCTCAGACTCACAGCAATCCTCTTGCTTCAGCCTCTCGAATGCTGGGATTACAGGCATGAGCCATCACAGCCAGTAGGGATATGACTTTTAAACAGAGATTTTTGTGTTTTTTCTTGGCTTATAGGATTTGCTGGAATACATATGTATAAACCATACAGAAAGCCAAATATAGATACTAAGTGCTACATGAATGGATCATCATCAAACTTTTAATGAAAACTCTTATGTATACTATTGTCCTAAAAAGCAGATGTATAATGTCTCAAGTGTTATAATCTGACATTGTGATGTCCATGGTAGGGGAAAAGACAAGATTTATTTTTGATGTAGATTATAATAGTAAGTAGTATATACCTGTTACATAATGACAAACCATGGCCTGTAGAGAAAGAAGTGATTGCCAGTGACTGAGGTAGTTGAGTATGTTTTCATGAAAGATTTTGGCTTCAAAAATAGGCAAAAGCAATGCTAAGTAGAAAGAATATGAACGGAATCATATGGTAGGGATAATAAGACCAATAAAAGGAGCAGTAAATAGTTTAGTCAGGTTAAAGAGAAGTTTACATAATTGACTATTTAGTAGAACCTATAGGAAAAGATAAGGACTACATAATAAAGGGTTCTGAATAAGTCAGGGAACAGACTTTTTCAGTGCCTTTAATTTTTTAGTAGGTAGACTAAGGCTGATGCAAAATACTGCAGCATTTTTGAAGTCTGATATCAACTATAAATGAGATACACATTTTATTTCTAGTGTTACCCAGTTTCATAGTAGCTTACTAGTGTTTAAAACATCCAGAATGAAAAAAATTGTCCTAGAATTTTACTTGGCCAAGGATTGTAGATTGTCTGCATTCCTTTCCACTTCCTTCTCACATCCCTGACCAACTACTGAGTATGCTGTTGACCAGTTAAAGAATTCTATATAGGCAGTGGTAAACTATTAAATATTTTTGAGAAGGTGGGTAATATGAAAATAATCTTAAGGTAACTTACTTTGCAGTAGTATATAGTAGGAAAAGGGATCAAGAGAGACAAGAAGCAAATATGTTATAGACTATAATGGTCTGGTGAAGACTAGAATAAGAGAATAACAAAAGGAATGCAATAGGTGAAATTGACTCAAATGAATGATTAAAGCAGGATGGTGTGGGAAAAGAAAAAACATAAATGAATCAAGATTTGTGTAGATTCCTCAAAGATTCATAATATCTTTTAAAATAATTTAGAAATTGATACAATAAGTATACAGGATGATGACATATAATATGTACATAATGGGTTCATATTGTGGCAGGAATTCAGGGAAAAGTATTTATGCAGTAATTGAAATTACAGGTCTGAGTCTTATCATTAAGGTCAGTCCTAGAATTATTTTTCATTATCAGATGTCCATAAGTAATTGGAAACATTAGAAACATAATTCTCAACTTGGGTGGGTAAAAAGGGTTTTATTTTGTATGTGTGTATGATTCATAGAGCTTTTCTCAGACCACTTTTTCATCTTCTGCTACCATCCAGATTTATGCATTAGACATTTGAGAGCTTCTGATGTAACTCATTGTAGTAAATTCCTGTGACTGGATTGAAGTGGTGAGATCCCCACAGATGTTATAAAGCAACAAAAATATTAGGCTGCAGAATATAGACACGCTTATCATTTAAAGAATGGGAATACAATATATAGCCAGTGAAGAATGAATATATTGATCAGTTGGGGTGACTAATACCTGGACTGATTCCTGTTTGAAATAAAAACAACTAAGTAAGCTGGATGACTTTCAAAAAATTTTTAAAAGGATTCATGAACTATGAAGAAAGTAAGCAATTTAGGTAAAAAAAAATACTTAAGGCAAAAATTCGAAAAGGTATGACTAACTTTCCACTGGAGGGAATTTGCTGAACCTATTGAGTTTTGAGTGGGTATTTTCACGGCCAAAAAGAGCTCAGTGTGCAAAATGTAATGCCAGTCAAAGTTAAGGAGTCTCCCAGATGATGCCCCTATAAATCTAGGACCACAAAAAGTCCTATGGGGTGTTTTAGCCAAAGACAGACATGTAAAAATTACTGTTTCTTTTTTTTTTTAATCGGTACCAGGGATCGAACTCACCATGGCCCGCTTGCAAGGCAGGCACTTATGCCACTGAGCTAAACCCCCAGCCCCTTGTAAAAATTACTTCAGATCAATTTAAGTCATGCTAGGTGAAGTGATACATCTAAAGTTTAGACACAGAAAGATGAATGTAGGGCCAAGGATTTAGCTCAGCAGCACAAGTCCCTGTTTGGTAAGTGGGAGGTCATGAGTTCAATCTCTTACCCAAATAAAGATGGAATGCAAGAAACATAGAAACATTACATCTCCTGGTGAATTGACTTCCAGTTATGTAGTAAATCTCATTTTCTCTATTATCTTTGTCTTAAAGTTTCCTTTTGTGCAGTTGGCTTTCTTTTTATGTTTGTGTGGCATGCACATTTCATTGGCCAAATGCAAATTAAAAATCACTTTGAGTTACATGTTTGTACTTAATAAAATGACAGAACTGCTGGTCTACTAATACCAAGTACTAGAGAGAGACTGGAACAGTAGTATAAACATGCTGGTAAGAATATAAATTATAGTCATTTTTTTCTTTTTTTTTTTGCAGTATGAGAATCAAACTTAAGACCTTGTGCTTGCCAGGCAGGCACTTATGCCGCTGAGCTAAATCCCCGGCCCTATAATCATTTTTGAAGATACTTTGGCGTTATCTAGTTAAGTTGAAAATATGCATTCTGAGTGACCCACGAGTTTTATTTCTGTGCATAATTGACAGGACCAGGAGTTACATAAATGACTTTTCATAGCAGCCTTGCTTATAATAGAAAAAAAGTAGGAATCAATTTAAATATTTAGGTAAATGTTGATATATGCATGTATTGAAAAGGAAAAATAATTTTCCCGTACCCTTTTGAATTCTTGGATAGGCCTGTCTAACTAAAGACAAATTGGCAAGAGAAAAAAAACAGCAGCAACTTGAATCATGAAGCAACCTTCACGGAATGCCAGTTTGTAAGAACTAACATTTGTTAGCCTAGAAAGCCATTAGGATGTGCATTACCAGTCAGGTAGCTTATTGAACTGAATCTTAGAAGAGTGAAAAAGTGAATGAATGATTAAGTTAGGATATTACTAAGGAACAAGCAGTTAAGTTGGTATTGTCTGGATGAGCAAGAGGATAGAGTGCTAAGAAAAGCAGTAAAGGGAAACTAAAGTAGTGTAGTATGAAGCATACTAGGAGAGCACCATAGTATGAAGGCATCTTTTCCAATAACTTCCAGAATGATGGTAATATCAGAAGCATGGTAATAACGGAGGGAAGAGATGAAGTACACTAACCCTGAAAGAGAAGGTTACTGTTTCTATGTTTCAGAGTTAATGGAAGTTTTCATAAGCATTGTACCTAATGTGTAAAGATAATTACTCAAAATAATTGCTAATTCCTATTAAATGCATTTTAAAGTTTTGCATATCAATGGTTTTCTCTACACTTAAACTGGAGCAATGGTCAACTGATGTGACCCCCAAAGAATCAGAAGCTGTCCTTGTTTCTGATTTATGTTTAATTGGTTCATCTCTTTTTTTTCACTTTTGTTAATGCCACTTGTATCTTTCTAAAATTACTCTTTCAAAGCAAAACTCATCTTATGAACCTTGAATGAAATGAGTGTTGTTACTTCATAATATTTCCTTTTTCTGTTGCTTTTTGCCAATTCCTCTTCTCCACTCCAGGCAAAAGTACTACTTAACTGTTTATGACTTACTCAAAATGAAATGGCATAAAAGGATGATGAAATAATTGAAAGAGTAAAAAAAGAGCATGAAACAGTTAATATACAGTAAAAAGTAATTTCCCCTCCTTTATTCCCTCCCCTGTACACATTCCCTGTCCACCATGTTTTCTTCATAGAGAAGACAACTCTGAGAGACCCACTTTAAGAAACAACCAAACATTGTTGACTAGAAAATTTGTCATTAAACTATAAATGATAAAACAGTAAATAAAGATAAGCCATTTTTATAGTAGTCTAGTCATATTTTTATTTTTCTAATTAAAGCATTGTAGAATTAGAAGCTCACTTAAAAGTCAAAACCAGAGAGTTGGATTACTTTTTCCTGGGGCATTAGTTTGGAGGTAGTTATAATGTGTTTTTTTTTTTCCCCCCCTCGGTACCAGGGATTGAACTCATGACCTCACACTTGCCAGACAGGTGCTTATGGCACTGAGCTAAATCCCCAGCCCCTATAATGTGTTTTTTGGTACTTTTTTTTCTTTTTTTTTTTTTTTTGTTCTATAAGGAATGTAAGTGCTTCAGGAGACCACGACTTTCAAATTAGACAGAGGAGTGCCAGTCATGAAATAGCACAATAAATGTTAATTTCTTTCCCCTTTATGTTAGTGTTATATTATTAACAGCCTGAATCCACTGTTAACATGAGATGCTGTTGCAGAAAAGAGACCCTAGGTAAACTAGATGATGCAGCATTTTCTGTTCTATAAACAATGTAATTGATTATTTAGGAAATTTGGGATATAAATAAAAACTCTTGTTTAAAACAAGATGTAGTTGTGGAACTGTATTATTTTCAAGGTAGCTAACTAGTAAGGAAAAGTCAGGGTTTCTCAGCTCAGGTACTGTTACTTTTTTAGGCCTGATAATTGCTTGGGATGTAAGGAGGAGGGCTTTCCTATGTTTATAGAAGGATAGACAGTGTCCTTGCCTCAGCTGCCTAGATCCTCATAGCACTGTCTTCCTCAAGTATGACAATCAGAAATATTTCCAGACACTGTCAAATGCCCCCTGGGGGATGGGAAGAGGCAAAATGTCTCTAGTCAAAATCTACTGTTTTAAGAATATTGCCTAAAAAGAACACATGTAGGATGGCTTCACTTTTATAGCAGCGTTATAAAAAAGAATAAATTGATGTCTTTACCATGGCAAAAAAGGGTACTTTTCATAGCTCACACATAAAAGCTTATAGCCTGTGAGAAAGAAGGTATTTTTAAGAGAGGGGAACCTAGAAACCTGAAAAGGGCTACTTTATGTCTTGGTGACTTACAGATATAAGTAAGAAGAAGATATGTCCTATGTGATTAATATGGTTAATAACACTTTTTTTTTTTTTTTAAGCTGTTAGTAGGATGTGATCAAAATACAGTTCTTGTAATCTCTTAGTCGGTCTATAAATACCTGTCCTGCAGTAGGAGTTTCCTTTTAGAGGAACCATATCCTAACAAACAGCAAGATCTTATATAATTGAAAGCATTTTAAGAAAATATAACAAAAAATAATTGAACTTTTTGGAATGTTTTAGCAGACATAATCATAATTGAGTGACTTACCAGAGTACCTTCACTTCTAAAATGTGCACTTATTTGAAATTTGAGTATGTTATATATAGATTTTTGAAGACTTCAGTGGTCACAAAACCCCTTACATGGAGAAACCAAGTCAGGTATACATGGTATTTAGATTATCGGCTCCAGAGTTGGACTATTGAGATTCAGATCTTGTCTCTTCTATTTGCTTACTTTTCATCTAAAGCAAATTATTTATGTTATGCTTCTGTTTCTTTTTCTACTATAAGGGGAATATTGTACTTTTGTATATGGACTATGAGAATTCAGTGAGTTCATCTGCTTCCTACTTCTTGACATAATCAGAAAATGTTTGTCATTTTTATTATAATTAAAAGCTGTTAGCATTGCTCGAACACATAGATTTGAAGCTAGTTATACCTACTCTAAGAATATACAGATTATTTTTATTTTCAGTTGCTTATGACTAACTGAGGCAACATCTCCCCACTCCTACCCTCCCAAAAAAATTGAAATCAAGTATGTACAGGCATCTACTGTAGATACCTGGGTAGTTAGAAGGAAGTTAAATATCTTTTTCAGATGCCCTGCTAATTTAGGGAAAGAAACTCCAGTTGTACATTCCTTGACTTTGGACTTTCATCTTGAGATTTTACCTGTACCTATTGTGATACTGTTTCTGGAAAGAGAAATCAAAATGTATTTTAGTGTCTTCTTAGAGCTGCATATTGGGAGGTACAGATCATGTAATCCTGTTGTCTCATTTCCTAGGAGCTGGTTAAGTTGCTCTGTTTCTGTAGGGTATGGCCTCAAATTTTTTCTTCATTGATGTGTTCTCAGCAAGGCAGGATAAGACCAACAGGCCTAAAATATTCTTGGAAAATTCTTTAATGTCTGTTCATTGCTCATTATACTTCATTTTTGAGGCACCAGTATCCAAATATCAACATAAAGGATGCTTTTTTCCTTTCTAGGCAGAAAAACTAATGAAGCAAATTGGTGTGAAAAATGTGAAGCTTTCAGAGTATGAAATGAGTATTGCTGCCCACCTAGTAGACCCTCTTAATATGCATGTAGGTATTTTTAATCTTATGATTTTGGGGGGCGGTCTGCCGTTTTATGTCAAAGGTCTGGAAGACTAGTTTCAGTGATACTCTAGGAAGAGTCATACAACTCAACATAAAAGTATGTAGTTGTACTCACAGATGTGATTTGTTACACTGAGTTGATACAAGGCAGAATCAGGGAAGGGTAAAAGGAATGGAGTTAAGTCTGGAGAAAAGCAGGCCCCTCATCTAAGAGTTGCATCTACACTCACACAGGATATGCTTAATTACCATATCAGCAAGTTGTGACAGTACATGTGCACTGCTGTCAACCAGGAAAGCTTACTTGAGACTCTTAATTTTATCTGGGACTGGTCATGTAAACTTCTTCCTTAGATATATTAGAAGTCTAAACTCACAAAAGGAAAAGGGACATTGACCTTAAACCACATTGTTGATACAGTTTAGGCACAGTGAGCTGTTCTTGTCAGGGAATGATGAGAACTCTCCCAAAATCTAATGTCCCAAATCCTAGCCAAGGACCAATTTACAAGCAGGCCTTTGAGTATAACTATCCCAGACCTGTGTTAACTCTTCTGCTTGGTACAACTTGGACTTTTGTATATTTGCCTTTGTGAAATACAAAATTTGTTTGTCATGTGAATATTTGATTTGTGGTGTTTAGATTTTAATGATATGGTAGACAACACCTGACCCTGAATCTCAAGTTTTCCACTTGTGGCCTTGATAAATGATTTCTCCTTTTTTTTTTACCTCCCTTTGAAACAGAGTCTCACTGTATAGTTCAAGCTGGCCTGGAGTTCGCCTTGTAGTGCAGGCTAGCTTCAAACTCACAGTAATTCTCCTCCCACTGCCTCCTGAGTGCTAGGAGTACAGATGTGTGCCACCACACCTGGTTGATTTCTTTAAAAAAATCTTAGTTCCCACAAGTATAATCCAAAGATAATATAATGAGTTTTTTGAGGATTAGATATTTTGGTGGTACTGAGTATTGAACCCAGGACCTTGCACTGAGCTACATCCCCAACCCTTTTAAAATTTTGAAACAGAGCTTCACTAAGTTCTCAAGTTGTGTTTGAACTTGTTATTCTGCTGCTTCAGCCTCCTAAAGTGTTGAGATCACAGGCATGTGCCATCAGGCCTGGGAAGTTCAGATTAATTTGTAAGTCTAAGGTATTCTATGAGTATTTTATGGCAACAGATAGAGTAGAATATAGTTTTCTAATGCAATATTATATTGATATGTTAATAAGTGGAATTTAATATAATAGCCCTGCCTTCAAATGTAGAAAATATCTACACTATCCTGTAGTATCTATATGTAGGGATATACACTCTTTTTTTTTTTTTGGTCTTTTTGAGACAGGGTCTCACTATGCAGTTCAGGCTGGCCTTGAGCTCACTTTGTAGCCCAGGCTGGTCTCTAATTCGCAATGATCCTCCTGCCTCAGCCTCCCGAGTGCTGGGATTACAGGCATGAGCTACCATGCCCAGCTGGGACATATACTCTTGAATTAAGCTTTCATTTCAGTTTGGTTTATGAATTTACAGTGGCACCTTCTTGGGTTCTAACAGAATAACTCTGTGCTAACACAGTATTTTGTTGCAGCTAAAGTAAATGTTACAATTTTTCCTCACATCTTGCTACTGGTTTATATTTTCTTTCTTTTTTTCCAACCATGAATTGTAAAGAAAGTAAATCTGCTCTAAAACAGTGATCTTACTGATCTCTTTACTAGATTAGAGGGAAAAAATTTTTCTTTTTAAGTCTGTGTTAGTTTTACCCATCACCTCCAATTTTTTTTTTTTTTTTTTTGACCTCCAATTTTTTAAAACTTGAATGAGGTTTTCCTTGTCTGTGTCCCTATATCCCTTGCTAGGATAGAACCCAGTCTTTTCTTTTCTTTTCTTTTTTTTTTTTGAGATAGGATTTTGCTAAGTTGCTCAGGTTGGCCTTGAATTTATTTTAGCCTCCTGAGTAGCTGGGATTATATAGGTGTTTGCCAGTGTGCCTGGCCTTTGTCCTTTTAAAAAAAAAAAAAAATTATACCCTACTTCTTAAAAAGATGCACCATAAAATTGGAAAGTTTTATTTTAGATGCATAAAAGTTAGAAACCCAGTTTGATGGGTATAAACCTTACTTTTAGAATTCCTATTATATTTGACTGCACCCTATACAAGCTAGGTACAGTACTCCTTGTGAGCTTTTCACCATTAATCAGTGTTACATTACAATGGTATTTTGATCCATAAACTTACTCTTTCCATGATTCTAGTGACAAACTGAGTTGGACAAGAATCAAATTCAGTCGTTAGGTTCAATGTTGACCTTATGAGGAAATTTGATTCAGTTCCCATGCAGTTTGGTTTGTGAACAGAATCATGGAGAGAATTTAGTTCCTGAACCAAGGTACCACTGTTTTTGAACCGAAGCACCACTATATCTGTCTGACCTGGTTCTCATTCTTCTTCTGGTGGGGTATTTCCTCCTCATAAATGGAATGAATTCAGACTATTAGATTGTTGCAGATTTTTGAGTACTGACACCTCCTCATCTACCCACTCCCTTCCCAGCTATGTTAGGGATGGAACACAGGGTCTCCTATGTGCTAGCCAAGGACTCCACCACCTCTAGCTCTAGCATTTTTTTTTTAATAGTAGGACACTAAATGCTAAATTTCTTCAAGTGTTGCACAGTTTTAATTTTATTGTTGCAGTGAAAAGTTTTTATTCATGTTGATATATAATTTTAACCTTTTTATTATTTATATGCAATTATCAGATTATATAATGGTTCACCACTGGGAGTGGGAATGTACTGTTGCTTTTGTGAGTATGCATTACTTATAAAATCTGTGTTGACCTTAACTTTTGCCAGGTTACCTGGAGTGATATAGCAGGTTTAGATGATGTTATTACAGATCTGAAAGATACAGTCATCTTACCTATCAAAAAGAAGCATTTGTTTGAGAATTCTAGGCTTCTGCAACCCCCCAAAGGTATGGTATATATAATATAATGCATATTTGCCTGAAACAACTCTTATAAACATACTTTCAACTATTCCATAACTGATTTTTGTGAAATCACATTCTAAGAGAATGTCAAGATCAAGTGAACTATTTTATAAATATTTTAAAATAATTGTGCATTGTTCTGCTTCTGAAATTTTTATTCTTTTCTTTTCTTTTCTTTTCTTTTCTTTTCTTTTCTTTTCTTTTCTTTTCTTTTCTTTTCT